>APFE030459102.1:79772-99976 GCA_000404065.3 Pinus taeda | reverse complement strand
CAATCATTAGTGTTCGATTTTTATTTGCAGAAGTTGGTTACATGTTCAGAGTCTTGATTGCTTAGTTTGCATAGCATTTCACATTATTTCGTTGCAAATAAACTGTTGTTCATTTTCCTTGCTGTTATTTAGGTCAAATTAGGTCAAGATAGTTAGATCTTGGGTTTGCATAGCCTTTGTTTGGTCAGTTTTAACAAATTGTGTGCAGATCACCTATATTTCCTCTCTATCTACCTTTTCTCCATCAGATAATCTACTCCAACCCTTAATCGATGATTCCTATCCCTTCATTTGCCATATTTTTCCCACCTTGCCCTAATTTCTACATTCTTGTGCATCATCGCTTCCTCCATCCTTGAACCAAATCCAATCGCTCCTTAGCCTCATGTGCCAGGTCCTAAACCCCTTAACATCATTATCCAACCTCCATTTCCACTTTCCCACCATTTTTCCTCCATCAACCCTCCAAAATCCACTTTTCGGAACATCCTGTAGAAAATCACAGAACATCCTGTAGAAATTCCAGAACATCCTGTAGAACCCCTGCAGACTTCCTGTAGAAGCTCACGAAAGCGATTTCTTGAGATCAGATCACTGTGAAACTCTCAGGAAGGGTGCTAGGGACCCCTTAGGCCGTCTTTGAACCTTCCCAACCTTCTGCAAGCAATTCCTCTTGCCAATCGACCTCTGCACAGTCAAAAGCCAGTTAAAAGCACATGCATGATAGTTCTAACAACTTATTCAAAAATACAAAAATAATTAATTAATTAATTAATTAATTTACTATTATTATTATTATATTATTATTATATATATTATATTTTATTTTTATTATGTATTTATTATTTATATAATAATATATATATATATTTTTTTTTTATTTTTTTTTATTTATTTTTTATTTTTTATTTTTTTTTTTTTATTTTTTTGTTTTCAGATGTACATAGAAGTAGCTTAGACCATCATTTACCTGGCCTAAAGTCAATGGCATCCCTTCAGGAGCTGCATCTCTTTCTTGCATCAGTAGGGCTAGTTGGTAAAATTAGGGTTTGCTAGGGTTTACGTTTCCTTTCAACTTTCTAGTTTCTTTTTGCAAGTAGATTAGCCTTCTTTGAGTTATCTTTTGTCCATCAGTTAAAAAGCTTCTTCTGAGAGCTCATAGAAGTTGGCTTAAGCTCCTAGCAGACTTGTGCCAGCTGATCAAGTGACAGTAGCGGCAAGAGCTAGTACTTGTGCATACAACACTGTCGCTTCCAAGTTTGTTACGAACTACCGGGTTGATAAAATTAAAGAAGGGAGTTCCAGGAGTTGCAGCATTATTGCTGCAATACTGGGGCTCACCAACCCTCTCCATCGCATTGATGATAGACGGATTATGTGTGTACACGCTTTTTGAAGGGCAAAGTCGCATATGGAATTTAAAATAATTTTTTTTAGTAAATTGAACGAGTCTGAAGGGAAAGGGCTTCCCAAGGTCATGACTTAGAGCATCAAGTATAAAAGGGTGATAAATGATGCTATAACAATGCGTTCACCTATCGTGATGGTGCCGAAAAAGGATGACACATGGTGGATGTGCGTAGACTATGTGGAAGTCAACAAAATAGCGGTGAAGAATCGGTACCTTCTCCCTCGCATTGATGATTTGTTAGATCAATTGAGAAATGTTGTCCATTTCACAAAGCTAGACTTGCGTTATGGTTATCATCAAGTCAATATTGCAAAACAAGACGTATGGAAGACTGCATTCAAGACGAAACAAGGGTTGTTTGAATGGCTAGTGATTTCATTCGGACTGTGAAATGCTCCAGCCACATTCATGACGGTGATGAATGATATTTTTAGACCTTTGCTTGGTGATTTTGTACTTGTGTATCTTGATGACATTCTTGTTTTTAGTAGGAAATAGAATGATCATGTGAGTCATGTTAAAAAGGTATTTAATGTTTTTCAAAAGGAAAAATTGTATGTCAAAATGTCTAAGCGTGAATTTGGTAAGACCTCTTTGGTTTACTTGGGTCACATTGTCCATGGTGGACAATTAAAAATAGATCTTTCCAAATTTGATGTGATTTTAAAGTGGCCTAAACCCACCAATGTTACATAGGTTTGTAGCTTTTTGGGTGCAATACAATATTGGAGAAGGTTCATTACCAACTTCTTCATCATTGCATCCCCCTTACATGCATTGACAAGTGTGAAGCAAACCTTTCAGTGGGGAGGAAAGCAACAAAAAGCCCTTGATACACTGGAAGAGAAGATTAGTACCACACCAGTTTTGGCCTTGCCTGATGTGCATCAGCCTTTTGAGACTAAGACAAATGCCAGTGGGTATGCCATGGGAGTGGTATTGATGAAGCAAAGGAAACTTGTATGTTGCCATTTGAAGACATTCTCCTAAGCTATTATGAACTATCACACATATGAGAAGAATTTGTATGCCTTGGTTCAAAATATGAAGAACTAGAAGCACTATTTAATCGACAAGGAGACCATCATTCACAAAGATCACCATCCCTTGCAATACCTCCAGTCACAAACCAAGCTTCAACAAGCACGTCATTTTAGATTCATGGGATTCCTCCAACAATTTCACTTGTTAATTAAATACAAGAAAGGCTCCAAGAAAAATGTGGTAGATATGCTTTCTCACCCTCCTATTTCTGCATCTATAGTTTTGAAAAATGCCTCTTTATCTTTTGAAATTTATGCTGAATAGTATGTTGATGATGATGATTTTCAGGATATTTATGCAAAGCTAACTCATTGATTGTAGGTGGACAATTACCATTTGTAGGGAAAGTCATTGTATCAACTTGGAAAACTTTTTATCCTCACTAGTGAGAGAATACATGTAATCAGAGAGGAACATACCTCTCTTGTGTCAGATCATTTTGATATAGGGAAACATTTGTGTTATTTGCAGAGGTTGTGTTATTGCCTCACATGAAAAATATTGTGACTCGATATGTAAATGGATCTGTGTTTTGTTAAGTTAGCAAGCCCACTAATAGAAAATTGGGGCTCTACACACCACTCCCTGTTCTGAGTCGTCGATGGGAAAGTGTGTCAATGGATTTTGTAGGTGGTTTGCCTTTGTCTAAGAAAGTTCATGACTATTTGTATGTTGTTGGGGATCAATTTAACAAAATGTGTGTCTTAATGCCTTGTAAAAATAAGGTCACTGCAAAGTAGACTGCTCATCTCTTCTTCCAATTTGTACGGGTCCACCTTAGGCTGCCCACATCCATTGTTTTTAGTCTAGACTCTCGCTTTATTGGAGATTTTTGGACAAGTTTGTGGATAATGATGGACACCAATTTGAAGAGGAGAAAAACATTTCATCCGCAGACTGACAGACAAACAGAGGTTGTCAACCGCAAAACGATACATTTACTCTGATGCTATTGTGGCAAGCATCCTAAGTTGTGGGACGAGAAACTTCCCTCTATAAAACATGCATACAACTAGGCAATGAATTCATTCACTCAGAGCTCACCGTTCGAGACATGCTTTGGCTATTTGCTAAAGGATCCCTTAGACATGGTATTTGGGAGAGATGTAGATTACAATGGGAAATATGACAGGGATAAAGCAATAAGTTCATTCAACGAATTCAGATAATTCACCAGGAAGTGCAGGAGAAGTTGGAGAAAAGTTAAGTTCAATACAAAGATTGACATGATAGTAACTAAGTGAATCACCAATTCCAGGTTGGAAACAAAGTGTGGCTCCACATCAACAAAGAAAAAATGAAAGGGGAAGGAAAGAAGTTGAGACCAATCTAGTATGGACCATTCACCATATTAGAGAAGATTGGAGAGAATTCTTTTCATCTCGATTTGATCGCATACATGCATATGTACTGAACATTGAAAACTTGAATCTTTCTAAGCCTCCATTGATCATGGACACTAAAGAGGTTGGACAGGTTCCTATAGTGTATGGTTTTGTGCCTGAATACTTACATAAGCTACAAGAGGATATCATCCTTGACAGAAAGACTAGGAATTCATGTCGAGGAGATGTGGAGTACCTTGATATTGGTTTCAAGGGTATGTATCCAAGTAAGGCTTGATGCATTGAAAAGGAGAATGTGAGGGAGGAATTCCCTCACTTTCCAATTGACTGATAAATATTTTGGTAGTCCAAAAGTTCATAAGTGGGGAGGAATGATCTAGGTGGCTCCAGAAATAGAAGTGGCCTTGAAAATGCTTAAAAATCAAAGCCATTAGATGAAAGTGAAACTAGGAACAAATCATAGTGCTCATTGCCCTGATTCCAATGTTGCAAACGACACTCAAATCCAAGTTCATTTGACCAAGATATAGGCAGTCAAAGTTCTATTCAAACTAGGCCAAGTGACAGTCACTAACGAGGCAAAAATTTGGCGAAGGAATGGTGAATGGAAAATGACGGTCGGAAAGGGTGAATATGTCACCCCTTTAATTCTCCTCATGACCCTTAAAAATGGGATCCGAAATTTTAACTAATGTGTCATAAAAAATTAAAAAAATATATATTTTGGGTGGCAGGATGCCACCCCCAAATGAACCCAATGACATATATATATTGAATATGTTTAAATGTGGTGGTAAGGCCACTCCTAGCGGACCTTCTCGACCCACCGGACATCACAATGCAAGCCACATGCTAGGAGGCCAATAGGGTTCAAACTCGCCTGACCGATGTGGGACTACCCACCAACGGGCAGCCCCAAATATAAATAAATGTCATTATTGCAATCACTGGTGATGGTTTAAAACAAAGTGCCACCACCTTATAACAAAAACGACGAACCATATTTGGGACGGGCAGGTTTTGAACCCAGTCCACCCCCACCTAATTCGCCACGCCACCAATGGGTCAATGACTCGTCCGTTGATAAATATGCCCAATTTCATATATTTAAACCTCACTCGTTTCCATTCGAACTAGGGGAGAGCGGAGCGGGGTTCAAGTGTGGAACCAAGAGTGGTCTAGGAGTTGTGGAACCCTGAAGAGGGGTATCTTTTGATTCTGAGAATATTCCTTTAGGGTATAGAAGTTCCAGTGTTAGAATTTGGTAAATTTATAGTCATTTTTACATGATTTCACGCCACAAATATAATGGTGATGTCCGTTTTTGCATCCGAGCTTTGCATTTTTCATCCATGATAGAGATTGGAGGTATTAGGTTTGTTTATGTAAAGTTGATTGTAATTCATTTCTTTGCTTCCATTTAATGAAAGAAGGCCTCCCCACTCTGAGCATAGCCCAGATACATAGCCCACATTGGGTGAAATCTATAATCAATTCATTTGTGTGCCTTTGATCTCATGGCTTCTTTATGATTTCCGCTTCTTTTCACGTCTTTAAGTTACTTGGTAACATGCTCTTTTATATGCAATTCTACATGAATCCTTGAAGTTAAAAGATCTGAATCATGTGGCTTTGATGAATGTTCTATCATTGTTATTATTCTGGTTATATGCTGGTTATAAGAATGGTTTTATGACAGATTCCAGTTATGACTCTTATCATGTTTTGATTCGTAAATTATTGGTTATTGAATACATGACCTAATAGATGTTATTATAACTATTGTGATAGGGAATTAGACCTTCTTGATGATATTCATATAAGTATGAGACCCTTATGTTCAGATATGTTTCTATGACCTGTAGATTAGATGTTCACAATATGTTTAACAAAGTGTTTGTAATGGTTAGGCCTGATTAGGTCAAGCCTTTGACTAAGTTTTGCATTAATGGCTTTTCCCTTGTGTCATTCACCATTCTAGAAAATTCTAGCAAGTTTTATGTAGAGGTCTGTGTTAGCACTCCATGATTCCTTTTAGGCTAAAGGAAAAGGGTCACATAGGTAACCACATACCTCTTTTGGTTGAGATTCTGGTCTTCTCCAACCGGAGGGGGCTCCCTCACTTGTAAAACTAAGAGATAAGAGACTTGAAGCACTAATTCTAGCAGAGACAAAATTTGAAAAGTATTTTTATATTTTAGTTGGTGATTGGTGAAGGATTCTGGAATAATTGATGCATGTGATCATGAATTTACTAGTTCATCATGCCTATGCATTTCCCAACTAGTTTCATACACAAAGGCTTGACTAGTACACACTTCGAAATAGGAAAAAAAATTGTAGTACAATGGAACATGAAAACTAAAATACTCATCCACAATAATAGAACAATTGAAATTTTTGTTACTGCAATTTCAATGAGTGAATATCAAGAGGAAGGACCAAAACATTTTAAGGCATAAACATTTCATTTGCAACTGAAATATATGATACAACTAAACAAGAGCATACAAGATGAAGTCTAATGTAGCTGTTCCATTACACCTTTAAAGAAGACTAAGAAGAAAACATGAATAAGATTACATATGGACTAGAGAATGACAATTTCGAGGCATCATACCACAATAATATTTGTAATGTTAACTATAATAACTTCAACATCAGGCATATTCATTAATAACGATCACAACATACATGAGTCTACAATAGTTCATAGTAATGTCGAACCAACAACATCATGTTCTATATGTATTTTCTAGTTTAAATAGACCTATGAAAATAAATAATAAGAGTCTAGATACATTGCATCATTGATCCAAATAGTGGATCAAACTAAAATTAAATAGAGGAAAGCTTTTGCTGTTTAAGTCCTTTTCCTCAACTAATAAAAAAAAAACATATATCTTTGTGAAATCAAGCCTATCTTCGAAATATATCTTCATGGAATAAAAATAGCAAAAAGAAGGAAAGTTTGCTACTGACTGTGCAAAGACTGCGTAGCAGCTTGGTAGCGATTATGATGGCACTTTTCCTTCCAAAAATGGCATGTGCTGCTAGAAAATATATATTACAAAGCAATGGAAGATATAAAATATTGCAGAAACATAAACAAAGAAAATGAATAAAACAAGAGAGACACAGATATACGTGGTTCACCCAATTTGGTCTATGTCCACAGAGAAACAACCAGTCATTCCTTTTATATTATCCATAAAAATGAAGATATACAACCTAAAAAAAATCCATTGTAATTTCCTCTTTGCTCTCATACAATCTCCTCTCTCTTTCTTGTTCATAATACACATATATATAGTCACAATACAATTCCCTCATATATAGCAAGGGGTTGCCTTTTAGGGAAAAAAATCCTAAATTAAACATCACTTCTACCGTCAAATCGTCTGCCTAATGAACGGCTTAGATTGACTACGAAATTACAATATTTTACAAGGCAATTTTACATCTATTTTTAGCTTTGTGGGTGCTGCCCTCCTTGGACCCCCTAGCGGAGAACAAACGGGTGACGTTGCCATTCCATTACGAACTGTGGTCCAATGCAATGATAGCTTGTAATAAAGAAGATAATCAGGCTCCACACCCAACACGTGGCTGGTAACTAATGGTCTAAGTTGGCTACCACCTCTACTACATGTTCACACCTTTAAACTCTGACAAATGGCTTCTTCTCAATGCTCATGCAAATTTGTAGGTAGGGCCTACACAGTAGCTGCGCAACAAACTTTCAAGACTGCCTCTTATACGCCCCCAAGTCTTAACAAAACAAAACCATAATTCTATAGGCCACTCCAAATATCAAAACCATACCAACACACTAATCAAAATAGCTTATGCAACTTGAATAAAAAAATGAAACACCCCTGTTAGCAATGTAAGCACTTTGAGACATAAACAAAATTTCAAAACTTCATGCAAGGGACTATTACCTCCTCTTCCTTTTGCTGGAGGTCTTGCTGATGGAAGCTTGAACTTTTGAAGCTTGAGGTGTGGGATCTTTGTGCTCAATGGGGACTGGTAGAGTGATCTTTGCTTTATATAGAGCCTTAGATCTTAGCCTTAGCACTCTTCCAGGTGAAGGTGTTTTGGCTGCCTTTTTGTATTTCTTAACCAGTCCCCATGCCTTGTCTAAACTCTTCGTCATACTCCTCAACTTTGCATTCAATACTAGGTTCCTGACATAGAGGTTTTTTCATTGTCTTCTTACAAGAATTAACCATTTAACAAAATGCTTACCGCTTTGGATGCCTCATGCACTTCTTTGTTACAATTTTCAAGTAAATGTTGCACAAATATCTTATAGTTATAATTCTCTAGCCTGAACCTCTTAACCTGCTTCTGACTCTCCTCAAGCTCTTCTAGGAATCTTTCGTACTCCTTCAAGTGGTCAAAATGTGGCTTACCAGGTGCTTGGGCCACTTTTTTCATTTGCTACACCCAAGTTTGTTTTGACTTTTCTGCTCTAATTGTAAGCATACTGGACTCTACTCCATGTTCTTTGGCCTGTTCAACAAATGAAACATGTTTAGCTTTATGCGTAGCAAGTGGTTTGAGAGGTGTCTTTTCCCTTTCAGCTGCTGGTTGAGCTGTTTGTTTCAATTCTCCATTTTTCTTCTTCAAGGATGCTATCTTCATTTGATACTTAGAAAGAGCTTCCTTCATTTTAACCATATTGGGGTTTTCTTCTTCATACTGCATGGTATCTTGTTTAGAGTGCATTGATTCTTCTTCCTTCTCAAATTGCATTGATTCATCCTACTTCACTTCTTCTTCTTTACTGTCCTCTTATTTTTCTTCTCGTTTATCCTCAGAAATTACAACAACTGCTTGAGGGACTAATCCCTCTACACTCTTCTTGGCTCTTGACCTAGTCCTAGACCTCATCACGAACTCATCTTGAATGTCTCTTCTACTTTAACTTGAAACTTGGTGGTCTGAGATGATGCCACCTGAACCTTTGGTTCCCGAGTTTTCTTACCCTTTGTAATCTGCTTCTTACCTTGCTTACCATGTTTTCCTGTGGGTTTCTTGCTGGATTTTTCATCCTTTTCTTCAAATATCTTTGTCTCTATCACTGTGTGGGTGACCTTCTTCTCATGTGTTTCATGCACTTCTTGTTCCTCCTCACAAATTTTTACCGATGAAGACTCTGTCTGGGGTAGTAAACCAATACTAGATAGAAAGTCAAACCAATAAATCTTCTTCTTGTCTACTGCAAACTTGACCAAAATTTTAATGAGGGAGAAATGGAAAAGACTGGACATGTGGTTATCCTTCTGAAGCTGATCCTTTGTTGCCATCCTTTCTAGACTCTTGAGTAATAAGAAAGGTAGGTTCATGGGTTTTTTGTCTGTGAAATGCCATAGAAGCCTCAAATGATACTGGTACACCCTGTTGAATCTACCCTCACATGTGAAATACCTTTGGATAACTTTCAAGAGCTCATTGTAATGATCCTGAAGACACATGGTAGGGAAATTTGTAGCAAATTTATTTCTAAACTCAGGTTTAAAAAACTGCTTGAAGGCTGAAATATCGAGTTCATCAGCCTTGAACCACTTCTCACCTGCTCTAGGGAGGCTTGTGGCATCTGCAATGAGCTTCTCTCTGAGAATTATTTCCAAATTCCCTAACTTACCTCTGTTATCATGGAAGTTCAAGGCAAATAGACTAGTCAGTCTCGTGTTATGACACACTTTCTGAACTTTTTGGTAGAATGGAACGTAACCAACATTCTTGAAGGCGACTCTAATGGTTGGGGAAGAGTTTACTAGGTTTAGAGTGCTGGGCTCTGTGCATACAACATCCACTCCCTTTCTGCTAGTAGTAGGAGCCATTTAACCTTAACAACTGGCAAATTGAGCTTGAAATTTATGGTAGGTTACGTGTAGAAGATAGAGAATGAGAGGCTTGACAATTGTGACAACACAAAACTTCACTAGACAACAATACTACACAGTGATTACACAGTAGGTTTCTAATATTCAAGGTGAGTGGGAAAGCATTATGTTTCACCCTACAAGTTACCCTAGCCACTTAACATTACATAATGACCATGATTCCCATTTTAAAGGCACAACCTCAAGATTTAAGTTTTGAATGTATGCGTGGCTAACAGGGTGTACACAATAAATTTTTCAAAGAGAATGCAATAAGAGTATTACTGTCCTTAATTGAAGTGTTGAACATAAAATTTATAGGATGAGTGATTGACCCCTACCTCCCACAAACTGAAACTAATCTATGTTGGCACTAATAGCCCCATTGAAACACTGCGCAATAGTTGCGTAGTGCTATGCGTAGCACAATTTTTAATTTATTTGAAATATGCCTTTCAATCTATAACTAGTCTTCAAACCTCCTTCATGACAAACTAAAACATTTTCCTGCGATCAGAAATAGTGGGAATGGTGGTCTCCTGGAGTGGTTTTAAACTGATTCCTAAGATCTGATGACGTGATTAGACATGCTGTTTAATTGACGCTCCACCTAATTGTAATCATGTTTGAATATGGGAGCGGGATCGAATCTAGGTAATGGATTTGAAATGATGAAATGAGTTTTGTGTATGGGGTATGTGGGTAATCTTCACTCATCATACACAATGATCTTTTAGCAAGGGAATTTAAGCCTAGGATAAAAGGGGATTTAGGCCTAGGATAGAATAAGGGATTGTATGAATATTTTAGAAATGGGAAATAGTTTGAAAGAATAAAGGGATAGGGAGAATAAGATAGGTTGGGTTAGGAACCAAATGGGGAATAAGAAATGGGGAAAAATTTAAGGAAAATAAGTAATATTGGAAGAGGGGAATGATTGTGATATTTTATAACCATAATGCCTTAAACATCATTATCTTGACTATAAACACATGTGTAGGTGAACCCTCTAACAAACCCTCAGTTTGACACAAATCTTGACTAAAAAATTGTATGATGACAACTCTCAAAAACTCAAACACCCTTCCCATTATTGACCAAAACTTGGATGACCAAGTTCATGATGACTTCCCTAGCAGTGGTTGGTCGAACTCATGAAAATAAAAATGTGTGAGTTTGACTTGTTCCATGACACAAAATTGTGGATTCAAAGACATTCGACTACTAATAAACTAACTAACTCTAACAGTCTGGACATTAGCCTTGAAAATGTGGCTCAAATTTTGGGGTTGCATCCTTAGAACTAGGAGATCTAAACTATAGTTGTTGGGAGGTAGGGTTATCCATGTGACTAGAGGGTCATGATCACTGGGTTTCCTTGTTATGCAAGTGACTAAGAGTCCAAATCACTAAAAAGGCAAGTTAGTTCAGGTTTGGGCACCTAGAGTGGTTGTTTAGCTCTCGGGGTTCCTGTAACTCCTAAGGAAGGTCAGTAAAGTTTTTATTTGTCGATTCCACTTCCTTAACTGCACTTAGGAGGTTAAGTCATGTCACAGTAGCCCTTATGAGAGTGGGTAGATATGGGAGGGGTGGTTACACAAGTCATATCAAAAGACATGTCAATTGGTGGGAAAGGCACCCCACATAGGTATTTATAGTAGGAGCCCTCATTGTAATATTCAACATCTTACCATAAGTTATTATTCATTCCATATCAATATAGATATATATTTATTCCATATTTAGTCTTCTTGTATTAGAGAGAGAGGGTTGGTGGCTACGTGCATTTGGAAAAGCTACTACAAGAGACCAAAAGAATGACCTTTAAACATAAATAAAGAACCCTATAGGTCCAAAACCCTAATCTGAGAAGATGAAGCACCAAAACTTTTATGGGCCCTAGGTGGTTAATTGGTACATAAACTTCTCAAGGGTGCAAATTTTGCACACAATCTCTGTTTTGGGCGCACAACAACTCATTGGTAAGAAATATCCAAGGACTACAACTTTCAATTAAGATTGGGTAATTCCATGGTAGCCCCTAGCTCCTTAAATTGCCAAAAAACACCATTTAGGGCCTCAAAACATTCGTAGAAGTTTGGAATCCCAAAAAACATAGAAAAAATGCCAAGAAGATAGAGAACCATTGATTGAGTGGAAGAATTGGCCACCGATATCATCCTAAATTAGGGAAATTGTTGTGTAAACTATTATAAATGATTGAAATTATGAAGAGAAGAGGCTTTTGGATCTTGGAGCTTTAATGAACTATTATTGGAATTTTAATGTGTTGATGTTACATTTTTATTTATGCTTTTCTGGAGATGTTTATCTAAATCTGTGAGCATGGGACTATAGATGGTTGTTTTAATGTTGGACTATTCTGAGTTTCTAGTCATCTGCTCATATTCTTGCCTTTATTCCCAACAAACTATTTATTGGGTCATTGATAGGATTATGTGTGATTCTATGCTTGCTTTTTGGTTATCATTAGCCTTGTTCTCACACATGCATTAGTATCTTAGAATAGCTACATTTCATTCCATAGTTGAGACAAACATCACTAGTGGACTAAAATGCAAACTGGAAACTCCAAAATCATAGTAGTCACAAAGATAGAATCTAAATAAATTCCCTATTCCAAATAGTGTGAGGTTTAAAGGACCTCCCATTAAAGGTAATCCTTGCTATGGATCAACCTTCAATATTGTGATTCTTAAATTAAGCACATTTATTATTCTTTTGGCCTATTTCCATTTCATGAAATGTAAAAATGATAAAAGCACATTCTTTATGTTTTATTTTGCTTGAGTGGAAAAATGGATTACTAAATTATTTTTTCATAAATGCTTTGAGTAAAGTAAAAGCTTCCATACCATTCAACATTTTCTTAAAAAAATGCAAAGATCTTTAATGAAAAGTTATTAATAAAGGTTAGGCAATACCTCACAAGAGTCCAAGAAAATGTTGGTATCGGTCCACATTCATGTATATCAACTCCATTTTTCATTTCTTTAAAAATAAATATTTAAATAACCAATGTTTAAACCATTTTCCCATGTAATCGCATATATATTTCCTTGTAACAATATTTCTCTATAAATATCATATTTATAATGTTTTTATATATTCCTGCAAGTCAATCATTAGTACTATATTTTTAATATTTAATGTTTTTATATATGTCTACAAGTCCATCATTAATACTATATTTTTACATCTTCATATTTGTGAGTTTTGAGTTCTATTAATTAAATAAAATTACAACTAATCTAAAACTAACCATAAATTTATATTAATTTCAAATCTTTTTATATAGTTATTTTTCATAAACATTAATATATCATTATGATAAAATTTGTTAACAGTATTAACATAATTGATAATACACATACAACGAAATAGCAAGAAAATACGCCACATAAATTGTAACTTAACATGTGTCCAAAATGCTTATACATGTTGCCATCCACTTCCCGAGGGCAATTATTTTTTAACCATAAAAGGGAATGTATTTAAATTTAAACGCTTCATAAGTTCAATAGTTCATTGAATACTTTTGAAGTATATTTGTTCCATGGTCAAAGATCATAAATTTTTAGCATATTTTCAAAAGGTTTTGAATGAATTATGGAATTTGACTTATTTTTAAAGGTCACAATTGTAAACCTTATTTTCGAGCATCTTTGCAAAAGGTTTTGAATGAATGATGGAATTTGCTCTTTTTTTTTTTTTTAATAAAAGTAATATTGGTATAATTTAGTAAAAATTGAAAATAAATTATATTAGTATTTTTTCAAAAATTATTTAATAAATTTAATAGAGTAATTAATTAATCAAACATATTTGGAACTAAGTGTTGTTCATCATCTAGATGACCAGAAAAACACATATTTTTTTTTTTTAAATAATAAAATAGTAATTAGGCTATTAAAAAAACCAACAATTACATTGATCCATATATCTATAAAGTTACTAATTACATTTATAGTTTTTCACCCCAAAAAATATACTTAAAAATGACTTTTATATCGTTTTTAAAATTATAATTTTTAACTTATTTTATTTTTCTCTCTCATATAAATTTCATTTTGGCTAATACAATAATTTGGTAAATATCATTTAATTTGATAATATAATTTGGGGTGGAAGAAAATCTTACCAAAATAATTATGTTAATTTACGAAATTCTTCTTATAATTATGATGGATCACAAAAGCCTCAATTTTACCATCTAATTTAATCTTTACCTATGCGTTTGACATTCCATTTACTGAGTGTAGGAGAGCCGGTCGTCTGGCCCTAATTACGAAATTACCTCGAAAATTTTAAATAAATCTTATGACAGTCAAAAACGACAGTTGTTTTATATCTAGTATCTACACAGCACCTTAAATCTATCATATGAGCCGTCTTAGCTCAGCTGGTAGAGCGCGTGGCTTTTAACCACGTGGTCGTGGGTTCGATTCCCACAGACGGCGCTTTGAATATGATGCATTTTCGAAGCTTTTTTGATTTCATAGCAACCCCTATACATATTCTCCATTTTTTTTAAAAGTTGGGTGAGTAATAATAATATTTTAGAAATTTGTAAAAAAGAGGGAGAGGGGTCTTCTAAGCATTTAACTTAGATACCAATTTTTATATATATTTGTAAAGGTTTTGTGAGTAATAATAATATTTTAAAAATTGGTAAAGGTTTTGTGAGTAATAATAATATTTTAAAAATTTGTAAAGTTATGTGAGTAATAATAATATTTTAAAATTTTGTAAAGGTTCTGTGAGTTATAATAATATTTTAAAAAATTGTAAAGTTTTGTGAGTAATAATAACATTTTAAAAATGTGTAAAGGTTTTGTGAGTAATACGGCACTCTGAATAGAAGGTATCTTTAAAGGATTTTTAAAAGATTTTTGATTTGATACCAACCTCTATACATATTCCCCATTTTTTTGAATGCGAATTCTTTTTTAAAGGTTTGGCGAGTAATAATAATATTTTAGAAATTTGTAAAAGGGAGGGAGAGGGGTCTTCTAAGCATTTAACTTGATACTAAACTTTTATATATAGTTGTAAAGGTTTTGTGAGTAATTCTAATATTTTAGAAATTTGTAAAAAAGAGAGAGGGGGTCTTTGATATCAACTTTTATATATTTATTTATTTTTATTATGTTTTAATATTATTATGAATATGTGGAAATGGTGGTTTATTTAATGTTATCATGAATATGCGGAAATGGTGGTTTATTTAATGTTATCATGAATATGCAGAAATGGTGGTTTATTTAATGTTATCATGAATATGCGGAAATTGTGGTTTATTTAATGTTATCATGAATATGCGGAAATGGTGGTTTATCTAATGTTATTATGAATATGCGGAAATGGTGGCTTATTTAATGCTAATTTTTATTTTAAGAGTTGTTACAAAGGCAAAGGAATTGCCTTGACGACTAAAAGTGGCTGGAATCCAAGCAAAAAAAATAAAAAAAAACTTGTAGAGGCAGTGTTTGAATCATACTTTTGATGGCTGAAATGGATTCAACACTATAAAAACATCTAGGACACCTAAAATTTTAAAGTTTAACAACTGCAACTTGGATTTTCTCATAATATGACACGAATTTCCATGACTTTCAACCCAAAAAAACAGTTTCGTTAGACTACAACTTTATTTTAAAGGTTTAGTGAGTAATTACATTGAAGGTCTTTTTAAAAGAGTAGTACTTTGTGAGCGTTCATCGTCTATCGATAGCCAATGGGAGCTCGCCATGTATTTGTCAATTCATCTATTTGTACATTAATTACTTTATTAATTAGATGAATTTGTAATTACTCAGATCAATCTTTTCGGCTGGCTATGTTTCTGCTCCCGAAAAGCTAAGCTAAACATACTAGGTCAATATGGTTGGTCTTTCTGGTGCCTTCACGAGATATGTTTAAAGTTATAAAATAATATGACACATATTTGAGATTTTCAAAAACTCTTATTAATTTGTCAATAATAATTAGTGAAAATTGATTTAATAATAATGAGTGAGAATTGGTTTAACATAATAGTAATATGAAAAGGATTTCATTTATCATGAATACAAAATAAATTTTGATAAAGTTAAGTTAATAGAATTTTATAATAGAAAATTGTGATTTAAATAATGAAATTATTTTACACATTTCAATTTTGTAAATAAATTAGTATACTTTAGAAATTAAAATTTGTAATTTCAACAATTTATTAAAAATATTATTAAATTATTGAAAAAATCATTATAGTTATGTATTGCAAGATTAGTTTATTATATTTTATGCTATATAATGGTTTACTTGAATTTTAATATTATGTAGCTTCTTGTTTATCTTATACACAAAAGAAATTGACACCATTCAACATTGATTACTAGCATTAATGGTGCTATAAATTGTTGAGAACACTTGTAACAATACAAGGGAGTAGTTGGAGATGGTTTTTGATGCTAGACATCTTGTATTACTTTAGTGCTTAGGCAAAAAAAATATTTGAAGAGGTTGGCTATGGGGAGCTTCTCAACAAATTTCAACATTCATTGATATGAAAAATTCTTACCCTTTAGTGCCTCTTCTAATGAGCATGAAATAAAAGAGTGATTTTTTTTCATTAATGAAGTTAAGTAAGAGTTTCAAATTTCTTTCTAGCCCTTGCCAATTAATTGAGATTTTGAATCTACAACACCATTAAAGATTTCTTACACATATGTTCTATATATATTCATTTCTTGCAATCCCATTGGAGTAGAATCACAAATTTGACCTTTCTAATTTCTTTCTTTCTTGAGAAAATTTCCCCTTCCATTACTTTCCTTGTATGTGCCAAACTAGGAATAGGTGGTAGAAATTTAGGAATCAATGAGATATTCCTTGACCTCAAATCTTCCATTTTAAATAGATAGCTCAAATTCTTTCATACAATTGATGTTGTATCAAGTCGTATAAAAAAACATTGTTTATTCAATTGGAATGATCTTTATGGGCTAATCTTTGTTATGTTAATTAAAATCATGGTGTTAGATTAGTTTTAATCTCATTAAATTTATTTATTCCTTGTAATTTTATGTGTAACATGAAATGAGATGAGTCTAAAAGGAGATCATATGTGTGGGATGAAATGAGATCAAAAAATCAGATTGTTTCCATGAAATGGAATCACTAAGAAAATACTACCATGCATGGCATGTTAATCAAATCCCTTTTCCCACTCCTAATGACCAAGCATCTGAAGATGCTCATGCCAGTACTAACATATAATGAAATAGGGAGATGAATGAATGGCAAGATTTATCAAGATTAGTCCCTAGAAGCAATATCCAATTCAATTCTCTTGACATGATAGGCCTCCAAGGAATTAACACTTCTCACGGATGGGATCAACTAGAAGCATCAAAAGATACATTGGATGTTGCAGCAAACTTCTTCAACTACAATCAAAGGAATGGAGAAGTTACACATGAAGAATGCAATCCCCTATGTCCTTTCAGAAATACATTGTCTACAAATCTACAAAATGCAATGGACATAGTCATACAACACTCACAAGCAAGATAATGGACATAGTCATACAACACTCACAAGCAATATAACCAGAAGAGCCATTAAAGATGATCATCCAAGGAAATACATGCCCCAAAAAATCCTACTTGATAAGCTGCATCAAAGAGGCACTATCTTCTCAAGCAACAACTAGCCATAGCCCAATACTTCTTCTTGCCCCTACTAGTGTTGCCACACTTAACATAAATGCGACCATTGTACATTCAGGGCTTTGAATTCCTATCAAATAGATGAAGCCTTTAAGTGATCAATCCCTTATAATGTTTGAAGAAGAAATGAAACATATTTAATACATTCTAATCAATGAGATGAGTTTCATAGGCTCTAAATTGTTTGTGTAGATAAAAAGTCATTTGTGTGAGGCATTTTCGAAAACAAACCGCTAACGCTCAATAATTCTTGTGGGGGACTTGGGCTAGCTTCCACCAGTAATGGACAAACCTCTTTATGCATGTGCAACTATAGGGAGGAATTTGTGGACAACCTTTACCACTATAATCAATTTGCAAACAATGTTTCAACAATAAGGAATTCTCGACAACTAGGCTCACTTCCTCCAACTGTTGACAAACATTCACAAAGCTACACCAACAATAGATAACTAGAACCTCCGTCATTCAAGAACTAACAGATTCTTGTCCATCAAATAATGCCAAATATTTGACTCTTCAATCCACCTCTTTGCAACAAACATTCTTGTTGATAACCATAACAAATCCATGATCGAAACAGTGCAAATGAAAAATGAACGAAGTATTGTAGAATTCACAAATGGCTCAAAAGCACACCAACAAGATGACGACCAATTGGAAAAACAAATATTGCTATGTGTAGACAACAAGTTATGCTATCTCACGATTTATGGGTCCAAGAAATATTAATCAAATGTGATCTCGGAGTAGCCATGCAAATTATATATGCACCATGACACAACCCTCCATGTTTACTACCATATGTTGTTGTGACATTTGGTAAATATATTGGCCCTCCATGGGACCAAACACAAAAAAGGTATGTACCAATTCCACCCATACAACGAAGTAACAAGAAACAAATCCCCCTTAAGATGGCTTTGGCGTTGACTATACATAAATCTCAACGAATGATCTTGACAAGGTATACCATTGACATTGGTAACACTGAACGTCATGGCTTGACCTTCATAGAAATGGCACACACTACTACTCTAGAAGGAATGTTGATAGCACCATAGTTCTCCTTCAAACTATTTGAAAAGATGAAGGATACTGATTATGTCTCATTACGAAAGAAAGAAGAGACACACTTACATGCTTTGTCGCTCTCATAATTACAATACCCAACCTCACGCCTACCATGTGTGAACACAACATCCTAGATCCTTCTATGTTGTAATTGCAATTCTATACATGAAATCTTTGCCCTTGTCTATTATTCCCTATATAATAATATTTCGTGATGTCACTAAAAAAATGAATTTTACTCTATTATCTATTTTATAGAAAACAAAAAACCTAACTTATTATAAATTAACTATTAAACATACTTTGCCCTACATATTTTGCACACTTTTTTCTTCATTTTCTCCTTTCGGCGTTTTCTTCCCCCATTTCGGGGGTATGCTAGTAGTATTTTAGAAATTTGTAAAAATGCTATCATGAATATGATAGAGGGAAATGGTGTCTTATGGTGTTTTGAGGGAAAATGGTGGCTTATGGTGTTTAGAGGGAAAATGGTGGTTTATGGTGTTCAGAAGGGTCTTCTAAGCATTTAATTTGATACTAAACTTTATATATATTCCCCATTTTTTTAATGTTATCATGAATATGACGAAATGGTGGCTTATTTAATGCTAACTTTTGTATTAAAAGTTTTGTGAGTAATACTATTTTAGAAATTTGTAAAAATGTTATCATGAATATGGTAGAGGGAAATGGTGGCTTATGGTGTTCTGAGGGGTCTTCTAAGCATTTAATTTGATACTAACCTTTATATATATTCCCCATTTCTTTAATGTTATCATGAATATGCGGAAATGGTGGCCTATTTAACGCTAACTTTTGTATTAAAGGTTTTGTGAGTAATAATATTTTAGAAATTTGTATAAATGGTATCATGAATATCATAGAGGGAAATTGTGGCTTATGGTGTTTAGAGGGGTCTTTTAAGAATTTAATTTGATACTAACCTTTATATATATTCCCCATTTTTTTAATGTTATCATGAATATGCAGAAATGGTGGCTTATTTAATGCTAACTTTTGTATTAAAGGTTTTGTGAGTAATAATATTTTATAAATTTGTAAAAATGCTATCTTCAATATGATAGAGGGAAATGGTGGTTTATGGTGTTTAAAGGGGTTTAGCTGGTTGATAATATTCAAAATAAGTGTAGATTGGTAGTTGTTGAGCTAATTTATGTGACTAAATTAACGCAAGTATTTATTATCAATCCGGGTTTGTGAAACTTGGAGGCAAATCCACTATTTGTGAAGATCAAGTATAACCAAACTTTGAACGATAAACAATTAAAAACTAAGAGAAAATATATCCTAAAACTCTTGATTCAATCAACTTAAAAGAGGAAACATTGAAAGAGTTCTCGACTCAAGAAGTCTGCTCTCACCTCAGTTATGACTTAATGAATTAGAGATTATAACCAAAGACTCAAGATGCATAAATCATACATGAAAAGGGCTCTTAACTTAAGAGACACTTAAAGTTTTCCATAATAACTCATTCATCTCAAGATATAAATCTAAATGGAAACAAACTATTTTCATGTAAACAAAAGAGACTAATTCTAATTCACCATTTCATAGAGAGAATGCCCAACTTGAACACTTGCTTGCCAACTCAATTAGATGATGAATAAACCATTAACAAATGAAATCAATCACTATTCATAACCATGATGCAATCTGAAATAAGACTTTGAAAAACTAA
>APFE030459102.1:56921-69599 GCA_000404065.3 Pinus taeda | reverse complement strand
ATAAACCATTTTAAGGCTGCTGCTTTTAATGTTGTAGGAAAAAGACGAAGCTTATGGACATCATCAGTATAGCCATATGTTCTACATAAGATATCGAATTCAAACATGAATGAATCCGGATCTTCTGTAGACATTCCATAGAAGTTTGGCAACACAGAAGGTGGAATGTTTTTCATTTTTACTTCTTCTCCTAGTATTGCACTGGTATCTATTATTGGGAAACCAAAAGTTGATTCTTGGTTAGGTCCATCTTCTTGTCTTTTCCTATCATTTTCTGTCTTCCTATCATTTTCGTGTTTCCTGTCTTCCTCTCTCTTCCTCCTCCATTCTCTTTGTTGTCTTTCATTTTCAGCTCTTTGTTCCTCATCATTAAGATGAACGGATCCATGTCCTTCTGCCATTGATTGAATTGTTTCAATTTCAGGTGGAGGTTCAAGTTGTGGGAATATAGGAGGATCGATGGATGGAAAAACAAGTTGCTTTCCTTTCTCTTTTGGTTTTCCGGAAGTGGAGAATTTTTTCTTTGTTTCCCAAGCTGACAAAGTTTGCCTTTCAATCAAAGTTAATCTTTGGCCACTTCTTTGTTTTTCAATCAGTTCTTCAATGATTGGATTACCAGTAATAGGTGTATGTGATGATCCTATTTCTATTTGAGGGGGGTTTTTGATAAATCTACCTTGAGGATCTCTAACTGTAGGCATAAAGAAACATAATTAAAGAAATGAAGTGTCACTACTGTTTGTTTCTTATTTATCTTTCTATTGACCTCCGATTTGGTTCCCCGCAACCCACTGTTGAGCTAATTTATGTGACTAAATTAACGCAAGTATTTATTATCAATCTGGGTTTGTGAAACTTGGAGGCAAATCCACTATTTGTGAAGATCAAGTATAACCAAACTTTGAAAGATAAATGATTAAAAACTAAGGGAAGATATATCTTAAGACTCTTGATTCAATCAGCTTAAAATAGGAAACATTGAAAGAGTTCTTGACTCAAGAAGTCTGCTCTCACCTCAGTTATGACTTAATGAATTAGAGATTATAAACAAAGACTCCAGATGCCCAACTTGAGCACTTGCTTGCCAACTCAATTAGATGATGAATAAACCATTAACAAATGAAATCAATCACTATTCATAACCATGATGCAATCTGAAATAAGACTTTGAAAAACTAAAGCTATCATCAACCAGATTTGCAATGAAATAAAACTAGTCTAATTTGGAAGTGTACTTAGCTTGGTGTGGGGGCCCTCCACCCTTGCCTTGCACACTTATGAAGATGATATCAGAAGCTTTATATCAGTCAAACATCCATGTATTGATCAGCAAAATGAAAGTAGCACAAGTCTCCAACTTAAGTCTTCAAACCAAAAATATTACAGCATAAAAGTATCAAATGTCAAGTGTGTTGAGCCATCAAAGTGTGGCTCTTAAATAATGAGTTCATGAAACCAACTGATCTGAAATCACTCTAACAAACATATCTATCCTAATCCACCTATCCAAGTCGAATCCAACTCCCTCATCCAAGAAATATGACTAATATCAGGGGATCCCAAAACAGCGCTATTTAGATGGGATTTCTGGATGACTAGTCATGATTGACTAGCTCCAAAAAGGCATAATAAAACTCGTTCTGCTGAAACCAAGCATAGGTGGCTTGGTCCTAGTTCCCAAGCCTCCTATTCATGCATCCCATTCGTGTTGAAGTGGCCTGCATCCATATCAACCATGAAGTGATTACGGGAATTTCTTAAAACTGCCAAAATTGCACTTAAACTCAAACTTTAATAAAAACTTTAGAAATTGATTAATTAAAGTTAAATACCTGTTTAGACACCAAATATTCATTAAAATGAAATGGATGAAGTGAAAATGAAGGATAAATGGATAGCTAGGTAAGTTTCTCAAAGCAAAATAAGATCAAAACTGAGGCCCAACATCTCTCCCATGCTTATGATCAAGCATGTCCCCATGCTTGCTTGTTGCTTGTTTCTCTTGGACCTTCTGCCCTCTGAAGTAGATGTTGTGCCTGCTGCTGGTTCCCTGTTCAAACAATCAAAATCTGATTCCTGCCTTGCCTTTAACATTGTTGCCTTAACCTTTTGTTTTTCATACTTAGCTTGCCACATGTTTTTGTCTTTCAGCCACTTGAATGCCTGTTTGGAAAGCAATTCATTTCTCCTTTTCAACCTGCTTATTTCTTCCTGTAATTTGTCATTTGTTTTCATTAGCTTTGCATTGTCCTTTTTCTGTGCCTTATTCTCTGATTTTAATTGCTTTTCCACAATTTTTCTTATTTCAATCTGATCTGTTAAGTCTCGGATTGTGGCCAAGTTAATTTCCTTTTCAAAATCCTGAGTGGTTTTCATTAATGATTCTCTTGCATCATTATCATATATGGAATCCATTTCAAGGGGTTCTTGTGCTGTATCCTGTTCTTCTGGTTTCCTAGGGGAATATGCTTCTACTTCTTTTTCAAAATCAATAGAATTCCTATTCCTAGAAACAGACATAACAAATGTTTCGGTCTCATGTAAGGCCATGTTTTTGGCTCTTGTTCTAGGATATAGGGGAGAATTCATCATGCTTTTGGTTTCCTGCTGTACTTTGTCCTGTATATCAATAAGCTGCTCAGTAAAATGATTTTTATGCATGAATTCTTTCCATTCTAACCCCTTTGATTTCACCTGATGTTCCACTAAGATTTTGATTAGCCCCTGATGATATATTTGTGTTGCCCTTGGCTTATGCTCCTGTTTCACTGTGTCAATCATTTTCACAAGACTTTTGTATAGGAAATATGGCAAGTTTATTCTATCATCCCCTCTGATATGCTGCAGTAATCTAACATGATATAGATGAGCAATGCTATACTGACGATCACAAGTCAAAAATTTTTGAATAATCAAGACCAGTTCCCCCCATGGTTCGTTGAACCACTCCCTGGGTATCCCCTTAGCTCTATCAAATGTGCCCTTTCGGTTCTTTTCGAGGAAGAAAGTCCAGGCTTTCTCCTTGAAATGTAAACCTTTATGATACTTTTCTCCTATCATAGGCAACTCTAAGGCTTGGGCTAAGAACTCTTGAGTTACGGGGACACTGATTTCTCCTACTTGAGTTCGATCTTGGCTGAAATTATTGATGAAATCTTTAGTTATTTGCTCAGAATGTCCATTGAACTTCTGTAGAAATCCTATCATTCCTGAATGCTATAATTTTTCTACAGTTTCCTTTCCCCAATTTTCTATGTGAAATCTTGGTTCTACTCGGTTTGTCATGATTTCTGTGAACCAGTCAATATAATCCTCGGCTGTTACTAACTTCATTTAACAAAAATTATGACTATTGCTTTTAAATGAAATTGTAGAAGCAACGAGGCTTACCTTCCCCCTTCTAACTCAGCTTTAATCTGTTTGACTCTGTCTTCTTTATCCTCTGCTGTCTTTCCTCTGCACAAACTCTGTTTCAATTCCCTGTTTAAGGCAACCAATACCTGAATATCTTGTGTCAATATACTGTCCTTTGTTTGTTTGTGTGAAAAGTAAATATTCAGGCAGCAATAACCATGTTTACTGAGCTAAAAATAACATGATTTACTGCGTATTAAACAAAAACTTGAAAAACTTTGGCTCTCGGCCTCATAACAGATCCTCAAAACATTCTCTGACTACTCTCAAAGGAAAAAAAAATGACTGTATACTGCACAAATTGCTTTCGGCCTCTTCAAGAAATCTCAACAAAATTGACTGTGTTATATAGCAAATGCTCTGGCCTTTCAACAAATTCTTAAAAAAATGACTGTATAACTAGCAAATTGCTCTCGGCCTCAATCCTTTTCATCATTTTTCACAAAAATATCACTGTGTTATAAAGACTGCAAACAACGTTATAAGCGTAGAGGTCTAATCACATGCGCTCGGCCTCATATTCCTTACTGCTCATAACAAATGGCAAACAAATTTAAAAAAAAAACGCAGTCTATGAAACCCTCGTCCTCAAGGCACAAACAATGCAAAGTCGACGTTCAACTAGGATTTGCAGTCAATACAACATGTTTGCAGACAATCCCATGCATTTCAATGGCATAAATATAGAAATATATAGGCACAGAGTGAAACATGAATGCGTTTGACTCGTTTTCACATGCACCCTACAGCATTCCTCTGTTCTATTTGACAATATTCACAGCATATACCAATGCATACTCCGTTTACATCTCATACATATATACAACAACACTTCCAAAATCTAATTTAATGCATTCTACAACGCATATGACAACACTCTGTTCGGTGGCAACCACGTATTGACAAACCCTCATGACTTAGGCGTTCTCTGTTTGACAGCCGATGAAAATTGCGCACTATGAAAATGTATTCACATGCATATGATCAAGACTTAGCTCTCGGCAAACAAATAAATGCAACCATAGTTCAACAAACAGTGTTCATAAATACAACAACCCTCACGCTCAACATTCAACGACCTCTCCGTGTTGGATTCATTAGATTCCTCATTTTCCCCTATCGTGTGATGCATGCAACATGAATCTTTAAATGCTGGCCGATTATCATTGTTTTCACGCCACAATCTATGCATTAATATTTATTCAATCCTTTTCTACGTGCTGTAAACTGAGAGTTATCCCGGTTTTGAAGTTACCTGGCTGTCACTGGCCGCGTGGATGCAAACAAACGTTCAAATCCCTCCTTTCTTGGTCAGTCAAACTGGTGGAAAAGAACGAAACCTTGTGAGTAATGGCAGACTCATTCTTATTTACAGTCGCCGAGCGAAAAGCATTCGAGCTCTTACCTTCCAACACTCGGCTTTCTCCACGCATTCAACTCAGACTTCGTCTTTAAAATCACCTCTCAACTTACTCCTTCTACCTTTTGCTTTGTTTTGGTATCAAACCTGATTCTCTGAGCTCTGGCAGAATGGAGGTTTGAACAACGCAGGGACAGTTATTTCATGACCGTTTCTTCCCTGTACCCTGCGGTTCATTGTTGGTGGACGTGGTTAGCTGGCCGTCCTCATTGACTCAGTCTCCTGACTGAGTTATGAGGATGGCCGTATGGCTATTTCAAATACTTATTCTCCGCCGTTTCCATCAATCAATACCTTCTGACGGCCATAACACCGTGTCACCTACCGTATCATGTGTTGGTTTGCGTTGATTATGGTTTCTCATTCCATTCACTGCTGCTGTATTGTTGATTATGGCCGCTTTCATGCCCTTCACGATAATGATATCACTTGATTATTACCGTTTGTATTACCTGGCCGCAGCACTGATGTGTGATCATTATCATATGGCGTGTGCAATTGTGCCGTAAACTCATTCCTTCCATTCCATACGATTTATACATAAAGATTATGGCTTAACTATATAACCTTTGCATGCGCAATGTTATATCATAGCTTTGTTCATAACTTTGTTTAAATCTTATTCCTCCCTTACTATCGTATTGGAATGCTTACGTTTGGTATATATATGCCATAACGTTGCCATACCATAGTTTCACTTACCATTATCGTTGAATGCTTCCGGCCTCCCTTATATCATCACATATATCACTTGCACCATTACATTGCCCGTGGTCCTTGTATCACTATGTTATATGCTTTTGTTTGTTTAGATATGCGCATTAGGTTATATATATGTCTCCATTTTGTATGCGCAATACCTTTATACCCATTTCCTTTGATATATGCGCATTCTATATTCCTTTTGTAACATTATTAGGTTATGCTCTTTTGAAATAACTTTAGCGCCTTATAACCTATGATGTTCATGTTCAATGCTTTAATAACTTTAGCGCATACTTTTTATAACATAGCGTTTATAATTTTAAAAATGACCATTGGGGTCATGTTTTAAAATTATAACCATTCTAATGCTCTGAGTTCATGTGCAGGTAAAAGAGTGGTCCCAGTTTGATCTTTTTGCGTTTAAGGAAAAATACCTAGGAAAATTTTATGTGAATGAAATGGAATGTGAAATAGGGAATGTAGGGTATATATATGGGGAATGAATATCAATGAATATTTTCAGATACTAAATTCAATTAAATCAAAACTAGAAGTTTCTAAAAAAAATTTGAAATTTAAGCACAAAATGGCTTATGAATATACTCCCTTGCTGTTGTTTGTACAGGTGGAATGTTGGATGCTGTTTGTACAGGTGGAGTGGAATCCAAAATGTTTTGGATAGATGAAAAGTAGACTTTTATTACTGCTTCTTGTTCACTATACTCCCTTTCTTGAATTGTTCAGGTCCCTTTGAATAATGTTTCGCTTTCAGGTCCCTCTACAATGCTTCTGGAATGATTTGATCTGCTGCAACTAGTTTGCTTCAGGTCCCTCTGCAATATTTTTCTTCTCAGGTCCCTCTGCAATGCGTCTGGTCTATTGTGTCAGCTCTGATCTGGTTCTGCTGCAACAAGTTTGCTTTAGGTTCAAAGTGGACAACACAACCCTTAGCTGTGACAGCTAAAAGCTTGCTATAAGACTCTCCCTTGTTGAATGTTTGACTTGTCCTCAAGTCAATTGTGGAGAGGTCCTGCATTGAAATTGTGTAAGAGTAGTAAAACAAGAATAGAGAATTCATAGAGTCCAGGTTTCCCTGGTTTTCCCCTATGAATTTGTGCTTGCTGAGTGCCAGTTGCTTGGTTTTCACTAGCAAACAATTTATTTTTTTATGTTTTGTTTTTTTCATATATTTTTTCTCTTTTTTTTATGTTTTTTATTTTTATTTTTACTATATATTTTTTATGCTTTTTCTGAACTGGAAGATGGCAGAGCCATTATTTCCAGTCCGGATTCTTGGATCAGTTGTTTCATGAATGTCTCTTTACTAATAGGCTGATGATAGACTTTCAGCCTATGACCGTTTACAACAAATGAGGTGGGATCCTGGTCGATGGTCTTTATCTTCACTGCTCCATTATCAAAGATCTCCTCGATTTCATATGGCCCTAGCCAATGTGTTGTAAATTTTGCTTTGAAATCCCTGAATTTGGAGTCAAATAATAAGGCCCAGTCTCCCTTCTGAAATGTCTTGGTTTTGATGTATCGATCATGCCATTTCATTCTCTGTTGTTGTACTAGTGTTGTCTGTTCAATTGCTTGTTGACGATGTTCATCCAATTGGTTAAGTTCCATGATTCTCTGTTGTTGTGCTTCAGTCAGGTCCATGCCCAATTGTGCTGCTAGTCTGTAGGTTTGTATCTGAAATTCAATAGGCAATAGGGCTTCTTTCCCATAGACTAACTGGTATGGACTAAAACCAGTTGTATTCTTCCATGTGATCCTGTAGGCCCATAATGCATCCTTTAGCTTTTCAGACCAATCCTTCCTATTCAGCTGCACCGTCTTAGTCATAATATTTTCTAAGACCTTGTTTGTGGATTCTACCTGACCATTTGCTTGAGGGTGATATGGAGTAGACTTTCTATGCTTTATCTTATATTTCTCTGTCAGATCCCGCACTAACTTTGAGGTAAACTGCGTTCCTTGATCTGTCACTATTTGTCTTGGTACTCCATATCTCACAAAGATTTCTTCAAAGAGGAAGGTAACCACTGTGTCCTCTGTCGCTCTGCTCACTGCTTTGGCTTCTACCCATTTTGTTACATAATCCGTGCATACGAGAATGTATCTTTTTCCATTTGACAGTGGATTAATGGGTCCAACAAAGTCAAGCGCCCACTGTTCAAATGGCTCAATGAGGACTTGAGGCTTGAGCGGTATTTCATCTGACAAGATGGGTCTCCCTATTCTTTGGCAACTGTCACATTGCTTGACATATGCCTTAGAATCTTTGAAGACAGATGGCCAGTAATAGCCCAATTGCAGCACTTTATATGCCGTTCGTTTGTCTGCAAAATGGCCACCACATGGTTCGTCATGGCATGCCCTGAGTATATCTAGTATTTCATCTTCACGCACACACTTTCTAATCATTAGATCTGAACCAGTATAAAACAAATCACCATTCACCCAGCTATATCTAGAACTTTCTCTAACAATTTTCTTTCTTTGCTTGCTTGTAAATTGAGTTGGAAATTTTCCAGATGACAAGTAATTTGCGATATCTGCAAACCAAGGGGTTTTTACTGTTATGGCAAACATATGTTCATCTGGGAAGTTATCTATCACAGGATTTGGGTCTTCTGGTGATTGGATGCGGGACAGAAAGTCAGCCACCTGGTTTTCTTTGCCTGGTCGGTCTTGGATTGTAATGTTAAATTCTTGCAATAACAGGAGCCATCTTGTAATTCGTCCATTAGTGATGGGTTTGTTCATCAAGTATTTTATTGTTGAATGATCTGTGTGAATAAAAACTTGATATCCTGTTATGTAATGCCTGAATTTGTTTACTTCATGTATAACAGCTAACATTTCTTTTTCAGTGACTGTATAGTTTGCTTCTACAGGTGTCAGATTTTTACTAATAAAGTATATTGCATAGTTGAGCAAATTTTCTTTCTGTCCTAAAGAGGCACCTATTGCTGTATCGGATGCGTCAGTGGAAATATGAAATGGCAAAGACCAATTTGGTCCACAAAGTATAGGCGCCACTGACAGTTTGTCTTTTAAAATTTGAAAAGCATTTTGACAGCTAGTTGTCCATTGAAATTCAACATCTCGTGCTAACAGTTTAAACAGAGGTTGTGCTATTTTACTAAAGTTCTCAATAAATCGTCTGTAATAGCCTGCATAGCCCAAGAAACCTCTTACCTCATTTTGTGTTGTAGGTGGCATCAAGTTAACCAGGACTCAGATTTTGGCTGGATCCACCTGAAGCAGAAATATGGTGGCCCAGAACTATTCCCTCTGTTAACATCATATAACATTTTTCGTTACTTAATGACAGATTTGTTTCGATACACCTTTTTAAGACCTTTTCAAGGTTGTTGAGGCAATCATCATAGGTATTTCTGTAAACTGTGAAGTCATCCATATACACTTCTACACATTCATGGACTAGATCAGCAAATATCGCAAGCACTGCTCTCTGAAAAGTTGCACGTGCATTGCATAACCAAAATGGAAAAACTTTATATGCATAGGTTCCCCATGGGCAGGTAAACGTAGTCTTGTCTTGGTCTTCTGTTGTTATTCTAATCTGATTGTACCCGCTAAACCCGTCCAAGAAAGAAAAATATTTCTTTCCATCCAAAGAGTCTAGCACTTGGTCAATGAATGGTAGAGGAAAATGATCTTTTAATGTAGCTTTGTTTAGTTCATGGTAGTCTACACATACCCTCCACTTTCCATTTTTCTTTGGAACAATAACTAATGGAGAAACCCATTGACTATCTGAAATAGGATAGATGAATCCGACATTTAACAGCTTTTGCAGTTCTTCTTTCACTATTTCTTTCATTGTAGGATTCATTCGTCTTTGCGGTTGTCTAACAGGTTTCAGTTTATCATCAGTATAGATGTGGTGGATACATGTGCTAAGATGGATTCCTTGCATATCAGTATAATCCCAGGCAAATGCTTTTGAGTATTTTTGTAGTAATGCAATTACCTCTTGTTCTTGTTTTGATTGCAGCTGGTTTCCAATATTTAGATGTTTACCAGGATATACCTCAATTGTTTTGATTACAGGATTGGAAATTGTGTTTACAGGAAAGATGTTTACAAAAGAATTTTGCAAGGTTGAAATAGTACAAGTTTCCTGGAAACATTGATTTAAAAGGTTATCGGCAGCTTCATACTGTTCTTTTCTAAGCTGCTCTGAAATATTCAGTTCTGAAAAGAAAAGATCCATTAAGTCTTCATTCCCTTCCTCTTCCCTAAAATCAGAGAATTGATTAATACTTAAAACTGCTTTTGTTTGCTTGTTTTCCTGGGTTTCAAGTATTGATTCTAAAGAAGTGGTTTGTGCAGGTGAATAGAGAGTGATGTGTTTCTTTTCATCTCCATGCGAGATAATCATACTTCCTGATCTGCATCCTATGAAGGCATCAGTGGTAGCTAACCATGGTCTGCCTAAAATTAGAGGATGTCCTCCCAGATTTGTTTTTGGTTGCAGAATAAGGAAGTCAACAGGATATTCCCATGAATCCAAAGAGACTATGATGTCTTCTAATATTCCTTTCGGAACAACTTTTGATCTGTCTGCTAGTTCTAGTACTGTTGAAGTTGTTCTAATGTCGTTTAATTGCAAAGCTTTCATTGTCTCTAATGTTATTACATTGATAGCTGCTCCCAAGTCTATTAATGTGTTTGGTACTGAGAGATTATTAATTGATATGGTAACCATAGGGATACCAGGATCAAGATATTTTTCTACAGTAGTTTGTGTAGACATAAGGCTTGCTAGCTTACCAATGACTTGGATTGTAGTGGGATCCTTTCTTTTTCTCCCTGATTTCTTAATGCAAAATTCCTTTATTGTTTTAGCATATATTGGTATTTCTTTAATTGCTTTTAACAAAGGAATTTTCACATATGCATTCTTTAATTCATCTAAAATATCAAATTCAGGAAGGGTTATTTCCTTTGATTGTTCCACTAACCTTTCAGGGTAAGGCGGTGTTTGAGTTGTAATTGATTTCCCTTTCTGAACTTGTATTTCAGTTTGTGCTGTTTCAGATGATTCTCCTTGTTCAGCTGGTTCTTCTACAATTGGCGGAGAATCTTTTTTAAGTACTTTACCAGACCTTAAATGGACATCATTCAGAGGAAGAATAGAGTAAGTAGGAAAGTATGCTGCTTCCTCTACAGTATATGCAGATTTGTCCACTTTGTTATTTGGATTGGCCACCGGTTGGGCTGGCAATTGTGTTGGTCTGGGTTGATTTGATGGTATATGTAATTGTTGTTGTTGTGGCAGCAATGGTGGTGGATTCTGCTGTGGAAATGGAATGGATGGCGGGTATGCAGAATTTTGTTGCGGAAATGGCATAGATGGAGGATATGAAAATGGCTATTGGTACTATTGCTGGTAGTGTTGTTGATATTGTTGAGACTGTTGTGGTTGTTGGTTTCCATAACCATATCCTCTCCAACCTTGTGCAGGTTGTAGTGGATATTGTTGTGGAGGCCAAGCTTGCCACGGCATAGGAGGGTTCCAAGGATTATAAGATGGATAAGCATAATTTTGCTGAGGAATTTGCTACTGATTTGGCTGAGGAATTCTAGGTGGCCATGGTCTTCTTGGTGCAACATAATAGAAACCTTCTGCTCCTTGCATTTCATCTATTGAATTATTTTGCAAGTCTTTCAATGTTACACATTGTTCTGTGGAGTGATTGCCTGTACAAAGACCACACACTTGAATGCTATCTAAAGGACAGTCTCTCAAAGGATGTTTCTTTTTACATTTTGAACAAAATATGGCTAAGGCTTTCTCTTCTTCTTCCTTTTTCTTATTGGCCTTTAGCACATCTACTTGTGTCCCTAATGTACTCAAAAGATCTGTTTTGAAATTTTCCAATAGACTTCCTATTTCAGCCCTTGTTATTCCTCCTGCAGCTGATTTTGCTGCTTTAGAACTTGCTTCCCTTCTTCCGGCCTTTGATCTTCCTCTAGAATATTTCTGACATAACTCAACAATTTCATCAAATGGAAGATTTGAAATATCTCCTTTACCCATTACATTTAAAATGTCAAGGTATTCATCTCTTATACCTTTGAGGAAGATTGTGTGAATAGTTTCTTGATTTAGGGAATGTTGCTTAGACTTCTGAAGATTATATGCAAACCGTTCTAAATATTCTTCTAGATTTTCATCTTCTTGCTGTGTCATTCTAAACACATCTTCCTTTGAATCTCTAGATCTGCAATAAGGCTGGTATTTCTTAAGGAAGACAGTTCGCATATCATCCCAGGAAGCTATTGTTTGTTCTCCTAACCCCATAAACCATTTTAAGGCTGCTGCTTTTAGTGTTGCAGGAAAAAGACGAAGTTTATGGACATCATCAGTATAGCCATATGTTCTACATAAGATATCGAATTCAAACATGAATGAATCCAGATCTTCTGTAGACATTCCATAGAAGTTGTTGAGTATACGACCAAAGTCCCACATTGACTAGAAGTGGGGAGGATCATGGGTATATAAGGATGGACAAATATCTCCATTGGTATGAGGCCTTTATGTGTTCCATTGCTCCGTAATATATAATTTTCTAACAATTGGTATCAGAGCCAAGTTGGCTTGAATATACCACCCAGGAATCAGTAATATTTTCGAAAGAAAGAATCAAAGCATCTTGTAACACCTCACCTGTCACATTTGCTTCATGATTGTTTTCTTGCTGTGAATCTCCTTCTTTTCCCTTCCGAGATCTACAGTCTTTCTTTAGGTGTCCTGTCTTTCCGCATTTCCAGCACACTATCCCCGATCTGGACTTGGATCTGCCTTTCCTTGATTTACTGCGATATCCTGAGCTCTTTCCTCTTTCCATTTTTCTTCCTCTAGACTCTGCACTCAAAGCATTTCCCGATGTCTCACCGGAGCTTTTCCGTCGCATTTCCTCGCTAAGGATAGCACCGACAACATCATGAAACTTTAAAGTACTAGATCCAGAAACAGAGTTACTAATGGCCATTACCAAACCATTCCAACTTTCTGGTAATGAGCACAAGAATAACAGAGCTCTAACTTCATCATCAAAATTTACCCCTACAGAACATAACTAACTTGTAAC
>APFE030459102.1:13673-45448 GCA_000404065.3 Pinus taeda | reverse complement strand
TGTACTTGTTTATATATGCATGTATATGGTTAATGCACATCTGATCCTGCATTATTTATGAATTTAGATCCTTGTTTCTTGCATAGTAGTATGTTGTTGTGATTCCACAAGTCCTTTTGAAGCTATGCGGACAAAGAAGAAGCGGAAAAACTCTATCAAGAAGGAGAGGGAATTGAGCGCAAGACTCAGGTTGGCCCTCTTGGTTCCTCTCTCATCTATTTTCATAAAAGGAAGCAATAGTAGACTTTGATTGTTTGCTTCTAAGATAGCCACCCATCTTAGTGGGAATAGTAGCATTCGAGTGGACACTATTCCCGGATAACAAAATGGCGACTCCGCTGGGGAGTGAATAGATTACTTGTTAGCCTATCTATCCTTGTTTCTTTTATAAACATATAGACGGAGCCTGAAGTCAAGCCAGCTAGCCTTCGAGCTGCATTTGTCATACAAATTCAAAGTAGATCAATGTTGTTTCAGTCTATCTCCGTGTTTTGTTTATGAATTAAACAATAGATCTGCAAGCAATCTAATTGCCCTAAGTGGTGGCTCTAGTAACCTCTTAGATCACCCCTGTGTTTTACATACACTGATCTTTACTTATTCGGCCTAAACACTGGAACTAGATTGCAAACTATGAATGCTCCTGCATCAAATTCCCTTGAACATTGTTGGACATTTGATGTTGTATATGTGGTTGTGTAGGTGTTGGCATTGATGATTGGGTGGTGTTTGGATGGAACTCCATGGTAGTTGTAAGCTTATTGAAGAAGCCATAAAATGATCATCATGGTAGTTGATGTTCAACTGGCCAAAGAGTCAATGGGTAGAGAAACTTGTAGTCACATTCCAAGTAGTAGAAGGAATCTAAGCTTGTATCGGATCCTCCCCATTGGAATGTTCTCTGAATAAGATTTCCAATGATATGACGAAGTCCAAAAATGGACTCCTGGTTCAAAATTTATGGGACTGTTGAAGTTCAGGGATTTGAAGCCTTAGGTAGGATGGAATATATCAATATCAGAGATCGAAAGATCAGAGGCTATCCATATCATCAATCGCAACCCTGAAGATCAACCATATTAGCGATTGCATATCGAAGGTTAGGCATACCAGTGCATCGCAACATTAGAGTATCGAGATATCGTCGATTGCAACCTTGGAGATCATCCATATTGACGATCGCATGTCAGAGGTTAGGCATATTAGCGCATCACAACATTAGAGTATAGCCATATCAATGATCACATATGAGAGGTCCTGTATATAAGAGCATTGACACATCAGACATTTCAAAAATCATAGAATCATAACTTATTTGTGTGCATATATTTAATGAGTTGCGACATGTCAAAATTGCCGATAGCATTAAAAGCTATTGGGAAGGCCAAAAGAGAATTAAAAATGATTTGTTTGCAAAACCAAAGGTGGGCGGGCCCTTTTCTCTCTCCTCTAGCAAGACATGTGGTGGCATTTGATTGGCTCCGATAAGGGACAAGTGGCAGCTGATGTTAGCATGACATGGCATTACGATGTGACACATGGCAGGAATATTCAACCATATTGGGTGGTCTAATGGGCCATATCTGGGTGACACATGTCACCAATCAGGAGTTGCGACATGGCAGTGATAACGTCATATCAGAAGTCGGCGATTGGAGGATTGACGATGTTGACACTTTGAAACACTTGATAAATTTCCAATGGAAGGGGCTCAGATGTGTTAGCGCACGGTCAAGAGAAAACTAAGAAAACTAAGGGTGCAGAGAAATAACACTATGAGAAAGGCCCCCGGTAGGATGCTAAAGGAATTAGAACCTAAATGCTATACTAACGGCCAGAGGCTTTGGTCCCATGGAGGAAAATAGAAAGGGGCTAAACAAAAAGGGCCAAGGACCATTAGAGAATTTTTGAGGTCTAAAATGGGCCTCCTAAGAAAAATGTACAACCAAAATAAAATTTATAAGAACCAATAGGATTCAATATGATGATGTCAACCATGGGGGATGATTCACCATTTTTTGGCTAAAAAGGTAAGAAAGATTAAAAAATAATAAAATAATAAAACTAATTTTTCAACTTGTATTTTCAACCCATATCCCTAATGTTTTAGTCAAATTTGAAGAGGGAGTACTTGTTGGATGCAAAATTTAATTCCTCATCCAAGGAGTAGCCATGTTGCATACTCTCGATGGACCCTACTACATGCAAAATGAGATATACATGAACAATCATGATTGAAATCACGTTTTTCATGTATTTCTCATTTTTCGTGTAATATGGTCCATTGAAAGTATGCAACATGGGTACTCCTTGGATAAGGAATCAAATTCTACATCGAACAAGTGTTCCTGCTCGAAATTTGAGTGAACCCATAGGGATATAAGTTGAAAATTCGAGTGGAAAATGCAGGCTTTTATTTTTTCCCTCTAAAATTTAATGATGTAATCTAATCTTATGTTATCATTTCCACTATTATTTTATAATTTCATTTGGAGGCCCATTTTAGACCTCAAAATTCCTCTAATGATCAGAACTAGGTATTTTCGTAATGTCTTTTAAGAATAAAGTTCCATAAGGCAAAGCTCCGATATAGTGTAATACATAGAGTTAAAGGCGCATGGGTCGACAACTATAGGATTGAATGCAAAACAGAGGAGTTGGTCATAGGAGTAATGGCTACTATCAAAGAACTGCTGGACTTGTCTCAATGTTGAAAGAAAGCCATCCCTGATATCCCATGCACATATTATAGAAATAAATGAAAAAAAGAGAAGCCATGTGGAAGTATAGTCAAGCACTATGAGCCATGAGTAGGCACGAGGAGTCTTAATGGAGTGGGCAGGTGGACTAAGATTAAATTATCAGCATAGAGAGTCACACAATGAGATGGTGAAGTGAACAAAGCCCATTCTTATGTTTTAATATAGTGATAGAATTTGGAAAGAGTGATGCAACAAAAGAATGGAGTGCCATGCCAGAGTACATCCTTGGGCAATGTGGATGGCAATAGAGACAACATTGAGCTCAATGCAGCACACAAAAAAAAACTAAGAACTGAATCCATTGAGCTACTATGGAGTTGAGTAGTTGTGTGAGAGTATTGAGTTGCGAGTGAAGTGCATATTTATAGAGAGGTTGAAGCACCTAAGAGGACTTTGTCTGATAGTGCAACAAGTGCAGCAAGAGCAGTGAGTGTGCTGTGTGGAGAATGGCGATGGTAGTGCTGAATAGAAGTGAGTGAATAACCCTTGACAGTGAAGGCATAGCGTAGAGGAAGTGTTGTTGTGAGCAATAAGAGGATATCTGCTACAAGTGAGAACATAAAGAAGAGTGAAGAAGTTAAGTCTACAGACAACCATTTATTGGTAGTTTACTTGTTTGATTGTATGCCTCTATTTTCAGTTTGAAAATTGTATGAAATAGTAGAACAGTTGCAAGGGCAGGTTGGTGCTTGCACAACAAAGAGGTTGGTGCCTCTTTGAAAGTTTGTGTTGTCTAACCAAAGGCAGGTTGGTGCCTGCATACTAGAGAGGTTGGTTTCTCTTGGCAAGTTGGTGCTTGCTAAACAAAGGGGGTTGGTGCCTCCTACAAGTGGGTGCTCACAAACAAACAAATGTAATTAAGTGGGTGCTTAATTTACATCATAAAACAAACAACAAATTGGTGGTTTCTTCCCTCTGGGTTTCCACGTGAAAAACACTGTGTCAAATGTGTGTTGCTCATGTGATTGTTATTTGAATATGTGTGTGTTAAGTATTATTGGTTCACTATTTTGTGAATGAATGCTCTCACAAGTTAAAGAACACAAGAAGGGATTGTAAGCATAGTAAAAAAAAGAAGAAAATATTTTCTTAATTACTGATTCACCCCCCTCTTAGCAATTCCTAATTCCAAAACTTGGTATCAGAGCTAGGTTCCTTCAGGAATATTTGATACACTGGAAGGTATATATAAGAAATTATGTCTAGGTAAGAGAGTCAAGAAGATTACTCAAGTAGAATACTAGTCTTTGATGGGACCAACTATTCTTTTTGGAAAGTGAGAATGGAAGCATATCTTATGTCCCTGTGAGTAAATGTTTAGACTTCAGTACTAGTACACTACAATGTCCTTGATATTCCTCCCACTGATGTAGATGGAAAAAAATTATATTCAAGCAATGGTAAATCCAAGCATTCCATTCTCACTCGTCTTAGTCAATCAGAACTTGTAAAAGTTATGCATTGTAAGTTTGCTAATGAAATGTGGGTAAAACATAACCAATGTCATGAAGGAGATGACAAATTCAAGCAAGTGAAACTTCAGACTTTCAGAATGAGCTTTGAAAGCTGAAGAATGAATGAGAATGAAAGCATAGTAGAATACTTCCTCAGAGTTGATGAAGTGATCAATATGATTAGAGGACTTGATGAAGAAGTCAAGGAAGAGATGATCATTCAGAAGATATTGAGATCTCTACCCATGAGGTTTAATGCTAAAATCTCATCTATTGACGAAATGGATACTTTAAAGGATCTCAAGATGGATCAACTGCATGGTGCTATCACAACCTATGAGATGAGAGTAGGAATAGAAAAGTATGAACCAAAGGAAGTGACGTTCAAAGTATCCAGAAAGGCAAAGGAGCACAAAGATCATCAAGATTTCTCCAACTGTGAATTTGATGAGGAGCTAGCTCAACTAGCCAGAAGATCGAAGCGTGGCTCAATAAAATATAAAGGGAAGTTTCACTTTAAGTGTTTTAATTGTGGAAATGTTGGATATTTCTCTTGCAATTTCGCTGATAAGAAAAGGCTAAAAGGGAATAGGATCTGAAATTTGGAGCAAGTCTCAGATACATCAAAAGAAAAAGCCCTATAAGAAGAAGGCGTTCTACTCCAAAGAAGATAACTCATCATCATAGTCAGACTATGAAGACTCATCAAATAATGAGTTAGGTAAGTATCTTCTTATGGCCTTTGAAAGAGACTCCAAGAAACAATATATTATGGGCTTTGAAAAGGAAGAAGAAGGAGTAGTATACCTTGAAGGGAAACTTATCAATGCCCTCGATGAATTAAAGAAAGCAAGGAAGAAGATAAGCAACTAATGGAACAATTACAACTTGCAGAGGAAGGTATGTATAACTATGATAATGAGGAGTATGCCTATAAAAAAGAAAAGCTTGAAGAATCTATAAAGAGCAAGGAAATTCTAGTCCTTTTACTAAAAGAAAATCAAGGAAACTGTGAGAGACTGGAAGAGTAGAAAAAACAGTTGAAACTAGAGGTGCTCAAGTTAAAAAAGGAGATGCGGTCACAAATATGCAAAGATGATATTTTGTCTTTGAAAGTAGAACTAGAGGAGGCCAAATGAAAAGAAGAAGTTCTCAAATACCTGATTGAAGAATGGGAAGACAACTGTTAGATCCTTGAAGCAGATGTTGTCACTCTTAGAACTGATCTTGAGAAAACAAAGACCGCGAAGGTTCTAAATGAAACGTTTGTTGAAGGAATAAGGGAACTAGACCAAATCCTGAATAGTCAAAGGCCTTGAGTAATCAAAACTGATCTGGGATACTCTAAGACACAAGAATCTTCTATTAGGAAGATAAAATTTAGGTTCGCAAGATTCAAAGAACCACAAAGTCGTGGGAAGAAGCATCATGAAAGAATTAATGAAGACAAAAGAGCAGTCGGACAAAGAGGAGATCGTTAATGGAGAACGAATCAATTAGTCAGAAGACCAAGATATTTTCCTGCTCAATATCATAATGATTTTAACAATATGAATGCCTATTTGTTTTATGGTCACTGCTAGAAGTGTCATATCTTTGGACATAAATTCATTGATTGTAAAAGGATCAAAGGTTAAAGAGATGAAAATATCATATAAAATACACACTGGATTTCTAAGTCTCAATAATCCTCTCTTCGAAATTAGAATGTATTCTATCCCTTACTAAGTGAAGTAGAATGCTTCAAATGTAATAATTTTGGGCACAAAGCAAGTGAGTGCATATGCAATTTTGAACACCTGTATAAGTCCCAATATGCTAAACAAACAACTATCCATAAGGATAATGGGAGATGGAAAAAAAATACTAAAGAAAGCATGTGGTGTGGACTTGCCTTATCATCTCATAACCAAGGAAACAAATGGTATGCGGATAGTGGTTGTTCCAAACATATGATTGGGGAAAAAAGAAAATTTTTGTCGCTTAAGGAAAAGGATAGAGGAAGCAATGTCACCTTTGGAAACAATTCTTTAGCAAGAATCAAGGGTAACGGTGTAGTGATTCTTGATAAAAAAAATAGAACCATAAAATGTGTTGTATGTAGAAGGTCTCGAGCACAATCTGCTCAGTGTTAGCCAAATGTGTGATGATGGCTATGAAGCGACCTTTCAATCTAAATACCATGAGATCTGAAACATAAATAATGAAAAATTGGTGGGAAAATAAATCATAACTCACAATAATGTATATGTGTTTGATGATTCTAGGGTTAACTGCTATTTAGGAAAAACAAGTGAAGCATGATTATGGCACAAGAGGCTTAGGCATGTGAATTTTGACAATTTTATAAAAGTAAGAAAGATGGGAGCAATGAAAGGATTACCAAGACCGCTAAAGCCCAATAACACAATCTACAAGTCAAGTCAATTTGGCCAGAAAACCATAACTCATTTCAAATCAAAAGAGTTTGCCTCATCTAGACCTTTGGAGCTTATTCACATAGATATTTTTGGCCAAACTAGAGAAAAGACCTCAAAAGTAGTAAGGTATTTCATGTTTGTCATTGATATTTTCACTAGGGCTACTTGGATTATTCTCTTAAAAGAAAAATCAGAAGAATTAAAGAATTTCAAGAATTTCAAAGCTCAGGTAGAAAATGAGAAAGATTTGAAGATAAAATGCTTAAGATCAGACAAAGGGGGAGATTACGCCTTAAGATAGTTTGAGGAAGTCTATGAAGAGAATGACATTAGGAGGTGGCACTCAGTGGCTAGAACTCCTAAAAAAAATGGAGTAGTAGAGAGGAAGAACAAAGCAATCCAAGAAATGGCTAGAGCAATGTTAGATGAAGCTAGAGTGTCTCACAAGTTTTGGGGAGAAGCAACCCAGACAATAGTATATCTGTCAAATAGAACTCAACTCAGGCCTAATAGCGATAAAAATCCCTATGAGTTATGGAAGGGACCCACATCAGTTAAACACCTTAAGGTTTTTGGGAGCAAGTGCTTCATTAAAAGAAATTAAAGGAACCTTGTGAAGTTTGACTTACATGTTGATGAAGGAATATTGCTCGGATACTGTATTTGAGGCAAAGGATATACGTGTTACAACAAGAGGACAAGGAAGATTTGTGATTGCATAAATGTAATGGTAGATGAAGTAGGTTCACAACTAGAAACCTCTAAAAGAAAAATGAACTTAGATGATGGAGAAAGCTCAGATTTGGGCTCCACCGATCTTAATGAAACAAATTTAGACAGTGAAGGTGAGGAAGCAGACACGTCTTCAAGGCCAAAGGCACCCTCCAGGTATGTACAGAAGGAACAACTCGAGAGTTAAATTCTTGGAGATCAAGGACATGGTGTCCAGACTAGAAGGAAACTTGTGGGCTATGCAAGTCATGAAAATTTGGCTCTACTATCATAGATAGAACCCAAGAACCTCTGTCAAGAAAGTGAAGATAGGTTATGGGTGAAATCCATGAATGAAGAACTCAACCCGATTGAAAAGAATGACACATGGGAGCGTGTTCCAAGGCTGAGAGAGAAATAATTCATTGGAACCAAGTGGGTTTTGAAAACCAAACTAAATGAAGAGGGTGAAGTAATCAAGAGCAAATATTGATTGGTCTACAAAAGGTATGCCCAAATAGAAGGGGTAGATTTTGAAGAAACCTTTGCACTAGTAGCTCAACTGGAAGCTATAAGAATATTTATTACTCTTTCCATCCATAAGAATATCAAGGTATATCAGATAGATGTGAAGTCTTCCTTTCTCAATGGAGATTTAGAAGAGGAGGTTTACATTGAGTAGCCAGAAGGATTTATGCTCTCCTACGATGGAGGGCTCGTATGCAAACTAAAGAAGGCAATGTATGGTTTGAAGCAAGCCCCCCGAGCTTGGTATTAAAGGTTAGATAGGTGTATTTAGCAACAAGGGTTTAAGAAAGGAACATTTGACAGTAATATTTATGTAAAATCTAAAGGGGACCATCTATTGATAGTGGTTGTGTATGTGGATGATATAATATTTGGCAACGATGTGGAATAATTGGGGCATTGATTTGAAAATTGTATGAAAATAGAGTTTGAAATGCTGATGATTGGAGAACTTTCCTTATTTTTGGGTTTGCAAATTACTCAATCTCCACAAGGAGTGTTTATATCCCAATCCAAATTTATCAAGGAAACTTTGAAGAAATTTGGAATGGAAGATTGCAAACATGTCTACATGCCCATGACTACAGGCTACACATTGTGCAAAGAAGATGGAACACTGCTAGTAAATCATACTGAATATAGGTCAATGATAGCAAGCTTATTGTATCTCACATCTTCGAGTCTAGACATCATGCAAACAGTGGGGATTCAGGCCAGATTTCAGGCTTTTCCATGAGAAATCCATGTTTTTGTTTTCAAGAGGATCTTCAAATATATTCAAGGTACAACAGAGTATGGACTATGGTATGCTAAAAGTGAAGATTTCAGTTTGAAGGCATACTAATGAGACTCATAAAGGGGTAATTATATGGGCTTATTTTACCTCCTAACCTAGTCAAATCAACCATTCTCTTAGCTTATTGTATGATTTTTTGATTATATTTATGCTTATGGAGTGAGTTGAGTTAGTTATGATGCCATGTGGTCTAACATGTGTTTAATGCAGATTATTGATGAATTTTGAGGTCAAAGTCAAGGATCCAGTGGACAAAGGAGAGGGCTTATAGGAGGGAATCACCCTCATTTATTACTCCTCAATTCGAATTCCCCTTCATTCAGCTCGGAGTACAAGCAACCAAGTCATGCACTAGAAGGCAGCCAAGCAAGTGAAGGATGACTGATGATTATCTCTTGAGTTTTGGGAGCCAAGCCTCCCTGATTTTAAGGAAGCTATTGGTAGCTTCATTTGTATAAGTAGAGAGGCCTAGGGCCTCACTGGGGTCAGATTTTTGTTTATTTTTTGCTTATGTAAACTCTGCTCCAACTTCAAGCTTATTATTTTTGAGATGGTTTCCTGTAATCATGTTATTGTTTAGATAATAAAGATGGAATAATTTTTGAGCTAGCACTAAGTTACCTCAGAGGGCTGAAGCTCTTGGGTTAGGGCCCAATACAATCAACCAAGCTCCTCTTTACTTGTATTTGTATGTTGTATTTCAGTTTGTAGATTAGGTTGCTGTTAAATGTATTTCTTTGATGGTTAAGAATAGGTTGCTTTTGATGATTTAGTAGTTTGCTTCCATTTGTAATTTATATAGCAGGTTAAGCAGTGAAAAAGAGAAGATTAAAGAGGCTAGAAACAATGCCTTGGCCTCTCTTCCTTCCTTTGGGACCATGATTTGAGGCAAAGACCCTATTGCTGCCCCAAAAACACAAATTTTCCTCATTCATAGGACTTCGAGTGTTTGTAGCTTTTTAGTGGTTAATAGTCTTGTTTTGCTTTGCTTCAGAACTTCTTCATCATGCTCACTTCTTTATTTACAATAGTCTTCTTCATGATTTCTTTTCTTGCAACAATTCTCAGCGTTTCCTTTCATAGATCATAGTTTAGACTATTTTGATGCAAAACTCTGTTTTCCTAGATGCACTTATTTCATTGCTTGCTTGATCTTATTGGTTGAATGCCAATTGTTTATGCAGCAGATCTCTTCTAGTAGTAGGCCAGCCTATCAACCATCCCATCCTCCATTTATCCATGCCCTACATGTCGCCCAACGCTCGCCTCAATTCTGCCTTAGTTTCCTGCATTTTCCATAGAATTTCTTCCTCTGTCCTTGAGAAAATCCAATCATATTTCTCTCTCCTCATGATTCTTGGTAGACCCTTGGTGCCCTAACACCTAATTCTAAACTACATCCACCTCTTTCACCCACTCTCACACCCTCAAAATAGTGAAAACGGCTCTCGGACTCCTCCTGTAGGCCTCCTGTAGAACACTGTTTTCCTCCTGTAGATTTCCTGTGTCCTACTGTAGATTTTCCTGTAGGATTTCTTTTGAAGGCTGAATGTGGGAAAAGCCTCCAGAAGGCCACATGAGACCTCCTAGGATGCATCCACACCATCTTACATCCTCTTAAGTCCAAATTCTTCCCTCCAACGCCACCTATTCGTTGCCACATTCACACACAATAAATTATATGCATGTCAAATTCACTTAAAAATACATAAAAATCCAAAAAGATGTTTTTTGCTTATTTACTTCCAGAAATAGCTGAGTTAGATGTTGTTTACTTCCTTGAGTAGGTAATGGCATTCCTTTCATGGTTTTCATAGTGCTTTTTACAAAAGTAGGATTAGTTGGTTAATTAGGGTTTACTAGTTTTGCTTTACATTTCAGACTTTCTCCTTTTTGTAGTTAGAATAGTATTTGTAGCGTAGTCTTTCTTTCCTTTCATCACATATAGAGTTTCTTCTGGAATCCATAGAAGTTGGCTTGAGCTCCTAGTGATCTTGTGCCGGCTGACCAAGTGACAACCTATAGTAAGAACTAGTACTTGTGCATGCAACACCGTCGCTTCCAAGTTTAGTACGAACTGCCGGGTTGATAAGAGTAAAGTAGGCAGCCTAGGAGTTGCAACATTATTGCTGCAATACTGCTTCTTAGCACTTTTTGGTGCTGTTGCTGGGGAAGCGTCAGAGTATTATGTCATCACTACTTTCATCTATTTTCTATTGCAACATTATGCTAATAGTTTATTTTAGCAAGAGTAGACTAGTCATTTCCTTTCCTTTCAAGTTCTGCATTTCCTTGCTTTCCTTTTCAAGTCTACAAATTTAATTTCAGCAAGAGTAGACTCGTCATTTCCTTTCCTTTCAAGTTATGCATTTCCTTACTTTCCTTTTCAAATGCTACAAATTTCATTTCATCCAGTTCATTTTAGTTAGTTGCAGTTTGTTTTGTTCAATCAATTTCAGTTTTGCAGGTACTATCAGTGTGGGGAAAAGAAACAAAAACCAACCAAAAATATTTCCTTACATGCCTCATAGGAATAGAGGTAGCTCAGGAAATTTTTTTCTCAACACCCCCACTACTTCACACAGCCAGCCTTCTCTCTTCTTTGGCAGCTGCGATAAAAAACCCTTAGGTGAACAACAAGACATATTTGAAGAACCTATAGGGGAAGAAGAAGAAGAAAACATTCCTTTGGAGCCAATGGTTGTACACAAAAATTCTATGGGTAATAGAGAGAGAATAGAGGGTAACTTTCCCATTTGGGAGACCAATGGGGACAACAAAATGAAGAATATAAGCCCTTCTGCCCTACCTCATTTCCATGGTCTGACTACTGAATATCATAACACCTTTTTGTTCGAGTTTGCTGTTATTTGTCGAACCTATGACTATGCAAAAGATGAGAAAAAGTTGAAACTGTTCCCTTATACTCTCAAGGATGCAGCACTATGATGGTTCATGGGATTACCTGGCAATAGAATCACAACTTGGGCTCAGATGCAACAAGCCTTTAACAACAAGTATCGAGACTATTGTAGGTCAAAAGATACTAAAGAAGAAATTTTCCAAATGACTATAGGAAGTGATGAGTCCCTGGAAGACTATGAAGAGAGGTTCTAACTCAATTACAAAAGGGTCAGGTGTACACTTGACCCTGAGTCTCTAAAGTTGGTCCTGCTCAGAGGAATTTGGGAAGATATTTTAAACACCCTCCATCTACTGGCCGGGGGAGACATCTACCAACTATCTTGTGAGGACATAAAGACTGTTTTTAGAAACAATTCTAGAGCAACGAAAAAGAAAGGTAGGGGGAGTCAACCAACCAGTACATCTTCCTCTAACTCATCCATTAAAGGAGAAATTGGAAACATGCTGGAAGAATTCAAGAGTGAGATGCTGTAGACTCTTGCCATGCAAATGGATACCTTACATATCAAAAGGAAACAAGAGAAAGCAGAGAGGTCTTTTGCCATTTTTTGCCCTAGATGCACCAGGAGGCATCCTAGGAATGAATGCCCATTGAACTCTATAGAGATTTGTTCAGTCTATGAAGAGAATCATTCTACAGATAAGCGCCCTTCCTTGCCCAGACATGAACCTGTATATCAAGGGGTTGAGGAAGTCATTGAACAACTCTATTACATAAACCAAAGGAGGCCGCATGTACCTAGACCATATCAACAGGGGATGCAAGGGACATCTTTGGCATACTACAACCTGAACCAAGTCACTTCGATACCTTCTTGGGGCCCCCCTGCTCATCCTTCCTGGTCCACACCTCCTCCTTGGTCCTTCACATCTCCATATCATGCCCAACCAGCCACCCATTCATTTCAATCCTATGCTCAACTGCAGCCTCAGTGGAATGCATCTCATTAGGGGTGGAGGCCCCAATACAACTCTCCTCCCACTCTTTTGCCTCCACCACCTGTCCAACCACAACCATTACCTTTTGCTCCACCAAAGCAACCCCAAATTCCTACCTAGCCAAATCTGAACCCGAACGACAGACAGGCTCAACAAGTGTATAGTGGGGAACCATCTTGCCCGACGTATGTTGTGGAGATTCAGGAAATTAACTTGTGATCTGGGAAAGTTCTCCCAGATAGCTAGCCTCCACCCAGGGAGGTTGAGGAAGATAAAGAGGAAAGCGAACATAAAGCAAATCCACCCTTTCCTGAGAGACTATTCGCGACAGTCTAGCCTACCCCAGAAGAAACTGAACTCCTGGGAGAATTGAAACATTTATGTGTGAAGATACCACTTCTCCAAGCCATAAAAGATGTGCCTATCTACAATAGGTTGATCAAAGATAAGTGATTTAAACATCTAGGAAGGCGCAAGAGAGATGCCCTAACCATCAATGTCATAGGGCAATTGTCCAACCTGATGTTGGGGCAGGTAATTTGTCCAAAATATCTGGACCCTGGAAGCCCAGTAGTTGATGTCCACATCAATGGCACCATGATCCCACACACCTTGTGTTGGCTTATATGGGCCTAACCCAGGTTTGGAAGACTTATTTAGCCAAACAAATCCCGTAGCTACCGGCCCTTTCTGCAATAGCCCACGTAGCGCAGATTGAGGTCTCACCCGAGGTAGCAGGGGAGGGTGCTGGAACTAGGTTTCCCCACCTTTGGGATGTCTTGATGTGGTCTGGAGGGTTTGTGCACTGTTCTGCGGCTTCACACCACTCTCCCCCATGTAGATCTGGACCCAGGAAACCCCTCTATACTTATTAATGCACTGTTATAGATTCGATCTACTTTTTATGGTCTTTAAGAAAACATTTAATAGACATAACCAGTTCACGCACCCAGGAAAGATATAGATTTGCATAAACTCATAACATAAGGATATTCACATAGATTAAATAGTTATATAAATTAGCCAGATTCATGATAATTCAGAATTTACATAGAATTTTAGAATCAACTTATCTTTATTCAATTCTTTCACCAATACATCCAGATCCACCCTGCACTTTCAGCTGCAAGGGTACGCTCACACAGATACGGAATCTACTAGGCGTCTACACACACAACTGTAGAGCCTCTATCTACCTAGCAACACCCTTGACTCGAACTGGCAGATGCTTGAAGACTTTGCTCCTCAAAAACCCATTACATTTCAGATCCCAAAAGTACATATCAAAAAGCTGACTTCTATCCATAGAGCCTTGCTCTGTTTATACCTTCCCATGGTCAATGGACCATGGGCAAGCCAACTTAATCCCTATTATTTTACATCATTTTTGGGCAGACAACCCTTTGACTAGACTCATTTACGATTCACATTCCACGCACTTCGTGGAGTCCTTACTCTACCCTTCCCAAAATTGCGGGCTTTGAGCCCCAAAACTATTACGTGGGTCCTCTACTACCCAACAGTCCCCCAACGCAATCATCCTGACTCGATCTTCTTGCAGAGGTCATTCAACAATTTCTGCGTGTCGCATGTGCTTGCAACACACTCAGCCACGAGCTTCTGTACTTGCTCTATGCAAGCTGCTAATGCATCCGTATCACTTGTAGTTACTTGTCCGGGATCACATACTGCCTGCATGTGCACTATCATTCCTTCTAAGGCGGTGCAGACCGTGAATGCTTCATCAATCCAAGGCTAGATATGCTCCTTAAGCACTACCTCCCTTTACCGTGCGACGTCCACTTGTGTCTGGAGAGCCCGGGCGTCCTTCATTTTAGCCAACCACTGCATGATAACGACCGTCTGCACAGTCCCTTAGACTGTGTCATAAGCCTACTGTAACTCCCGTGTCTCGGTTTCTACCTGTTGGATGGTTGGGTCTTCTTGGAGGGTAGTGAGCATATGGAGGGATTGATCTAAAAGTCTCGAGCAATCTCATACCATGCACTTTATCATTTCCAATCCTGCTTGAATTTCACCGCGGCACTGCTCCCAAATTTCCGACAGTGTGGACGGCTGCACCTTCAGTCGTAGCTCTGCAATTTGTAGATTTAATTCCCATTAAACCTTCATGGCCTCCTCCTGGGCCATACGGAATCTTGTGGCCATGCAATGAATCTTGTTAGTGGTTTAAAGTTCAGCTGGGATAGCCAAATACGAGACCTTGCTGCAAGCAGCCATCACAGCTTGTTCCACTTCCTGGGAGTGTGAGATTAAATCATCTCGCTGGACACTGACTTGCTCCAGATTTGCCTTGTGCTCCATCATAGTTTGGAGGGTGCGGCCTTCTCGGGCACGACGCTCAGTGATTACCCCATCTTGTAGTTGGTATAAGGTTTCTCTAGGAAGAGCAACTAGGTTCAATCCACAACTTCACACATCTGCCTCTACTTCGGTCAAGACAACACCTGTTGGCAACACTAAGGTGTTCATTGTATTGGTACGCACCATTTGGTCGGCTGCGGCTATGCCCTTGGTTAATTGTAGGCTTACTGCACCTGGGGGTCACACCTGGAGCACCTGCAACTGCACTCAGATCTCCCCCAACATAGTTGTCTGCTTAGTGATCAGTTCTGTCAATGCACTGGTAGGGACATTACTCTGCGGTTTGTTGCTGTCAAGAAACTCCTTCTCTAGAGATTTGGCTGTCTTTGACTTTTTGCGTGTGTGTGGTGATTCCATGCTGCGCGGTCGCTTGACGGGGGTTGATTCAATAAGATGGTCCATGCCTTCCTGTATCTCCTCTTCCTATTGCTTATCATGGTTCGAGGCCATTTCCTGATCTGGCGTGGTTCCTTCGGTGAGAACTTCCTTGGGGGATTTCTTCTGTGAAGTTGCTTGTTTTCCCTGACGGGCCTTTTCTGCTAAGTTAGTGAGTCGCAGCTAGAGGTCCTTTTTACGTTGTTGCACTGCCATTTTTTCTAGTACAACCTTGGATGGGGCACGCCATTCTGGGGCCCATGTTTCTAACACTGCATAAATAGCATCATCTGTTGCCATGAACAGTAGCGTGACCCATGCTTGCTTCGGATCCTTTGGTGCCCGGATATATACGTTATGCATGTCTACATTGAACTCGACCATGCTTTGCAAAGTGTTGTAGATTGTTGGAGACATTCATGGTCTGTGAGCGATCCATGTCCAGATAGTACCCTCCATGAAGGTACAAAAAGCCCTAATGTCAAGAGCCCTCGCCGCGTCCTTTGTAGCCTAGAGTGAAATATACCGCACTGCTTCTGGTAGGCTGTTGTCAATGCTCGGAAATTGGCTACCCTGCGGCAGTTCTCCTGCAACTAGAAGGATTGATAGTAGCAACCATGCATAATAAAATGTCTTACCTTTGTCCTGTGCTTCTTGACAATTTGTCAAAACCTCATCGCATAAGAACTGGGCCTAGTTAAACTGAACCCCTGCTGCACACTGTTCCACAAGCGTAATTACAAGAGTTGGCACCTCATCTACACAACATTTTCTCATTAGTTTACTGGCTAATAACTGTGTAGAAATTCACACCCCTCGGTCTTTGATGCTTGCTATTGCATACCCTCGCTTCCGCTTTGCAACTTATATTTAGCCTTCATTGTTTCGGTGCAACCCACATCACTACTTGTTCTGGCTATGTTTGTGGGGTCATTCCCTTTTACTGGTAAGTGGGTAATCCATTGTACTAAATCAGCTATGATCGGAATCGACTCCTCCAACCAGAGAAACCCATCATGTACCAGACATAGTAACTGCCAGATAACACAAATGGTGAGGGTTGTGTGGTGATAGTGAGGTATCCACCTTAGACTGAGTAGCCTCGCCTTCTCCACACCTAGTAACCACTTCCGCGAAAGTAATTTGTCTTCAGCCAATTCGGGGAACTTGTCACTGTCTGCAAGGTCCCAGTCTTCGAACTTGATACTCGGGACTCGTCCCAACAAGAGCCCATCGAACCTTATCTCATCTGGAAGAAGTGGGATTTGGAGCGTATTATTTGCAGTGTCCACGTCCTTTGGTAGCTTCACTGGGCCAGTCCATGGGGGAATATATGGGGGTCGTGACTGGATTTGGAAAGCATCCTCTTCGTCCTCATCTTATTCGTCAATCTGATCGATCAAAGCTTGCAAATCCTCATCGTCCTCCTCAGGTTTGGTATTGATTGCATTGCCCTTGTAAGCTCCTGATAACTTATTGAACCTTGGCGATATCCTGACTGGCCCCATCGACTGCTTATTTTTCCGAAACTGTGGTGTGCGTGGGGATTTTGGGACTTCGGGGACCGCGACGGCTTCATCGAGTGCCTCTTGGGTTGTGTATAGTTCTTCCACAAACCATGATCAGTTTCTTTCCATGGTACTCATGGAAATGTTGGTAGCCGAGTGTTTGCTGGTCATGACTAGTTCCAATCTCAAATATCCCAGTGCTGTCTAGAGATTATTAGATGAACATGTAATTTTGAATGAATCCCTTCCCTCCACTTCCATCTTATTAACATCGTTTAGGCGGTAGATCTTTTCGTATCTAGCTCAAAACGTTTGTCTTAATGGCCTACTATGCGCTCCTCCCTAATGTAACTTGAATTTCTTATTAGGAATAGTGATGTTAATGGTCAATTCTCGAGTTTTCCGCGTGGCAATGCCATCACTCGGGTGCCACCTCGATGTTGTGGACCAAATGACTATGTAGAGAACCTTTTTGCCATGTCAACCTTCCATAGACTTGTTTATAGTCCCGTGCCCTCCTTCAACTACTTGGAGTGCTGGGATTGTGCTTCCTATAGCTAGTCAGGTGGTCGCACCCTTGGTGCAATTTCGGAACTACCCTACTAGCCCGCACTGTGAGCACCTTCCGAGTGTCTTTGTAGCTGTTATCTTTTTGTATGCCATTATGTGGGGTGTATTCTTCCGTAGGTGCAGGCAAACTATGATAATAGCATTGTGGCATGTTCACGTTCTGCGAGATACCTAACCTGGCCCGATTTCCTTATCGCAGACTCATGCGACCTTTATGGGCGTTGCTACATTTCATTTTGATGCTTCCCTCCCCAACTAGCACGTTTTTCTTTCGGAGTCATGCCCATAGGTTCCCGATTTTGTGAGACCTGATGCTACCCTACTTAGCCTAGGCTCTCGTCTATTTAATTCTTGATACTGTCATCTGTGCCTCCCTTTTGGTGTAGGCCCATTGAACCTGTGTTATCCGCAATTTCCCGGTGTGTCGGTTTCTCGAGCTAACACTAAGCAAACTTCCCTCTATTCCACTGCTGACTTTGTCATGGGCTGCTAGCGAATGGGATTGCCCCCTAACCCTTGCGCATACCTACTTCTGAGGTACACACCCCTTTCACCGAATCTTTGGGCATGTGGTCCATTCGTGGACAATCATTGCGCGCGACATCTCCGTAGGGTCATCCTGCAACCTTTGTCTCAGAATCGTCATTTCGCGCTAGTCGACTGGTGCCTCCGCCTGCATGGCATCCTCATTCATTGGCCTGTCCCTTGCTTCCATGGTTGCATGACGTAGCGATCTAACCATCGTATTACAATTTAGTGTCGTTACCTCATGCAATCGGTTTTGCCACCGCACAATTTCTTCATCTGAGTCTAATGTGCAAGAACTGTCATGGTCCCATGAGATTCGTCCATCCGTAGTCGGATTCACTCGGTCCTGATCCTACATGGTAATCTGGTAAATACAATCCAGTTCATCGTCATTGTCCTTGTTGCGAACTGGCTCAGTATAATGTGCTCCTTTGGCTGGGTCTAGCGGGACCACTACACGGAGATATTTTTTTCGAATATAATTTTCCGTTTCTTGAGGTTGATGACTCCATTCATATCCATTGCCCAGTCTATCCCTAATATTTCAAGATATGGGTTACTGTCATCCACAATCTCTATGACCTCAAAATTGGTTAGTGTGCTTACACCATAGATGTCTACTGTAACTCCCTGCAATCTTCCCATAGGAAATATCTTTTGTTAGTTCGCCATCCGTAGCTGGATAAGGGACCATTGTAGTGCGGGCCTACCCATGCGCTCCCATGTGTGTTTAGGCAGGACATTTGCGTCTGACCCCAAGTCCAGAACAACCTGGTTCATCTCGTAGTCCCCAATCTGTGCAATCAACAACATTTCCTGCCCCGTTCGCAATGCATGTTTTCCTAACTTCCGTACCATTCGAGGTTCATCTGATCCTGCTCACCTAGTTATTAACTCTTGCAATCCTTTCACTGCTTTGGTATCCTGGAGTAGCTTCATGCATGTCTCTAAGAAGGTAGTTAGCATAGAAGTATCCCTCTTCGACTCTATTTGATCCATGCTACTTGAAGAGGAAGCTTTCACGAAGTTTTTCTTAGCCTCCATAAATGTTTCCTTCACGCGCTCCAAGTCAAACTCTGGTTGTTTTACGGGAGCCTTGTGAACCCATGCATCCTCCTCTAGTTGCTTTCCTTTATCTTCTCCCATAGTTGCACCACTTCTAAGCATCATATTCATGTTAGGGTCTTCCGCGCGTGGTTCAACTTTCATCATTTGGACGTTTTGAGTGGGGGTAGCTAGAAGCACTAATTTCTCCCGCATCTGAGCAATTAGCATGGGGCAATTGACTGCTTCATGGTCAAATTGGTAACAATATGGGAAACAAGTTCTGGTTGGGTTCATGCATTCACGCGTGTAGTGCCCCGGTCCTCCACAATTATAGCAGATCAATTGTCCTTGTCCACATCCGAGTACCATTCCCCCTCGGCCCCATCCGCATCCTTGGAACCCTACCTGCGCTATTGCTATGGCAGGATCTTACCCACGCACCTCCATTTGCATCCTATAAGTAGGTGTTCGATCCATCAACATCTCGTAACTTTGGCAGTTTCTTTCATCGTGGCCCACTGTCCTACAAAAGTTAAAAAATAACCGCTTGGGGGGGGGGGGTTGTCTTAGGTTTTGGATAGATGACAGTTTTCCGTGGAATTCTTTCCTCCTTCTGGGCATATCGCACACTAGAGTGCGAGCACCGCGGTTGGCCCTGCTTGTACCTCTGGTCATAATGGTATTGGTCCCCTCGCAACCACAAAGTTGGCAAAGACCAGATAGTGTTCCTTGTCGTGGCCCTAGCCCTTAATTTGATACACCATACTTCTTCACACCCTTCTGACCGTGGCACTTGTCCTTGCTTCAAACTTCACATCTCTAAGCATAGGTTTTGTAATTGCGTGTGGATTTGCTAAAATCCCAACCCTGGATCCTGTATTGGGGTTTCGTGCAATCTCATTGTAGTCTCTAATACTTTGCCTTGGGTTGAGATCTTTTGTTGTGATAGCACCATCCTTAGATGTGGTGTTAATGACACCACAAACCACACGCATTTCTATGCATCCGTCAATGTCATGTTAGCTTTGTGGATTGTGCTCTTTAATCTCTGATCCAGATCCCACAGGGTTTCACCTGGTAACATCACTATCTCTTTGAACCCAATGACCGACTGGGTCTCTGATTTTGGGCGACCAAATTCTTTGTTCAATGCATCCTCGATCGTCGTTATTCCTGCATTCGGATGATCACTTGAGTACTTTATATACCACGTCAATGCGTGGTCTTGTAGTGCGCTAACTAGGGTAGCCTTTTTTATGTTATCATCTATTATACATTGGGCTTCCCATATAACCCTTACCACAAACCAGAACTGACCTGGTTCCTCATTTCCTCCACCCTTAAATATCGGCAACTTGACTGTGCTTGCCATCCCAACCTTCGGTGGTGGCAGAGGTGGAGGTGGAGTGGGTGAAGTTGGATTTGATGTCGGTCAAGTAGGTGATGGCGTAGACAGAGGCAGTATCTATGGAAAGCACTGCTTGATTAATCAGACCACGCTTCTTGGAGAGAACCTCGTGAGCTCCTCCTCACTCTCCCGTGAAATAGAAATTAGCAGACTGTTCTCTAATCCTTCGGTTCCTTGATAGCCTCTCCCACTTCGCATTATGCCAGACATCAATAAATGCACATAATATGTTTTTCACACAACAACATCTTAATCCAACTGTTCAACGATTTAATATACTTACCCTAGGGCCCTTGGAGAAAGTGCCTTTCTTCTTCGCTATAACTCATAGTCATGTCTATTGCGAACTCAGTAACAAACCCACCTATTACCCTATCCAACCAGTGATCTAATGCGTGTGTGATTTTATCTTTGGATGCTTCTAGCCTGCGCACTAATTCTGGAGTCCACACAATAGGTTGATCTAGTCTGCACCTTCCCACACTGTCGGCTAACCTCATGATCCACTCGTACAACTCTATCGGGCATGTTACGAAGAAGATATTGTGGACATCCATGTATATGTAACGATCCAACCACCTTTCCTCTGATATCTGTGGGTTTCTATTTTCCTGAACCATGAACTCGTGAAGCTTCTGATCCAGCCAATCTTTAAGCACTTTCTTTGTAGGGTTCTAGTGTTCTGACATCAGACATCCCTTAGGGAGATCCCAGTCCCGGTAACGGAACCATTTGTTGGCTTATATGGACCTGACCCAGGTTTGGAAGACTTATTTAGCCAAACAAATCCCACGGCTACGCCGGCAATAGCCCGTGGAGCATGGACTGAGGTCTCACCTGAGGTAGTAGGGGAGGGTGCTGGAACCAGGTTTTCGCACCCTTGGGATGTCTTGATGTGGTCTGGATGGTTCGCACACTGTTCTGCAGCTTCGCACCACTTTGCACCACGTAGATCTGGACCCAGGAAACCCCTTAATAGTTATTAATGCGCTGTTATAGATTTTATATACTTTTTATGGTCTTTAAGCAAACATTTAACAGACATGTTCGCGCACCCAGGAAAGATACAAATTTTCATAAACTCATAACATAAGCATATGCGCATAGATCAAACAGTTATATAAATTAGCCAGATGTTGGAAATAATACTGAGGGGGGGGGGGGGGAATCAGTATTAGCAAATCAATAATATTTTCATTTCCATTATCATATTCATATACGCTACTTCAGTTAAGGATACCCACGTGTATACGCAATTGTGTTTAATGCAACTAGCATATATCCAGTAAACTTATGATTCAGTTAGTTGATCTTCAATGAGTGCATCAGGACATTATTAACCATATGAACAGTAAACAGGTGCAGTAAAACAAAACAGATCATCACACATAAGAAGCACACATGAACACCAAGATATAAGGTGGAAACCCAATGTGGGTGAAAACCACCTGCTGCAATTTGTCTCTATCTTCTTTTAATAAGAAAATTCTTTTTACAATATTTCTGTACTAGTGTAGTCTTATACTGGTATGCAGGCTTCTACCTATAGAAGGCTACAACCTTCTCTCATTCTCTAGCTTCTTCTAGAAGGAAACTACAACCCCCTTGGCTCTTATACTAGCTGAAGTACTAGTACGTAGGTGCTGACCTACAAAAGGCTACAACCTTCTCTTTTCTTCCAAGGACCATGTTTCATAAATTTTCAGACTGGATCCATAAATACAAAACAATCACCCCTGCAATACAATCATTAACTCTGAATCACCCAACATCTAAATCACTGAAACCCTGTCATCAAAACACAGTCACTAGAACACAGAGCAGAGCCCAGAACTCTACAACAACCACTAGAACCAACAACAAACTCAAACATCAAATCTCATAATTTATATGCTACTTGAATGTGTTGAACTAGCGTGTATACGCCCTTTCACTAGAGAGAACTTACGTATAGATCTGAAAATAATTACTTATACGTTCGCTGTAATTTTCAACTTCAGATATACCCAGAACATGAGATATAAAGGATAAAACATGCGTTAGTATTTAGATCTATTCATGATCATACCATATAATGATAATACATTTTAGTCTTCATGATCCCGGTCCATCAACCTTCATCAACCGCATAGGTGCACCCTTGGTTCAGATCAAGCAAAGCATCACAAACCGATAACCAACATACTAGATCTCACACTTCATTAGATATTCATCACTTGCACTTACTCCATCTTGGCCTAATGATATTCTCCTTATATAGTCTTAGGCCTTACTCAATACCATGGTCCAAAACCACATAGAACCAATACCTTGGACCCAATACCTAGGGTCAACACTTCAGACCAAATACCATGGACTAATACCCAAATACCATGGACCAAAACTTAGATTCCCAACATGTATGCGCCTTTCCTTCTATAATCATGCATGTGTATGTATACGCGACTCGATATATGGTAAACCCGTGTGTATATGCATTATTGTCATAGCAAACCTGCGTATACCTCTTTGATCATTCTAGCTGTGCTATGATCTGTCATCTGAGTGAGTTGCCATCAAGGACAACACCTGTATCATAATGCCAACAATCACCCCCTTTGGACTTGATGGTAACATCCACACCAAGTCACTCTCCCCTTTTGACATCAAGGGCAAAGAGCAGACCAAGATATTATCTCCCTTGATATGCATTCTGCTGTCCATAGTCCCCCTGAGTGCATGCTGAAGTCTCTGATTGGGCTACCCCTTTGTACATGCCAAGATGTACCAATACGTCCATGCTCCCCCTGAGCACATGCCAATTCTAAACAAGACCATGATAGTCATCAGTAACTATCATACACCATATGATCTACACTATAAGCATCTATCACTAGCATCCAAACCTGTAACCTGCAATCCATTCTCTTGGCCAATCAACAGTTAGTAGCAAGATGTGTCAATAAGCATCATCACCAAAGACTTCTAACCATAATGCATATGCTCCCCCTGAGCCTATGCCAACCATCATATACCATGACCAAACCATTTCCTGAGTCTGTTCTGCTACTTTTTCCTTCAAAGCTCCATATACGCGACTCTGCAGCCTCTAACTCACGTATATACGTGACTTATCTTCATAATATCTACGTATACAAATTGGAATACTGAAGGTCTACACTTTCAGTTTCCCCTGTGTCTGTTATGTCAGCTAACTGAGTTATGCCATATCTTTCTGTGTCTAATTTTGTCTTCTTCAATACCTGGAATTGTGATGATGTATGATCCTCTTGCTTTGGAGTTCAAATTTTGCTCCTGCATTCCCTTACTTTATGTCCAAACTTGTTACATGCATAACATCTTACATGTTTCATATTCCTCCTATAACAGTCAATGGCTTTGTGACCAAACATATTGCAAGCAAAACAATATCCCTTGAAGTACCTGGAGCATGATGATCTTTCTGTGTGATGGTCTTGACTCATTTTTCTTCTACATCTAGCAGCAATATGTCCAAAGTTATGACATACATAACATTCAACATTATTCATTTGAGGAAATAACCGACTATAATTTCCATAGTTAGGAGGAAAAGATCTTCTTTGAAAAATTTCTTTCCTTGGTTGTTGCTGGGCTTGATCATTTATCTCTTCATTGATCATTTCAGATTTTGCAATTAGAATTCCTTTCCTCACCCTGTCAGCTAGATTCACCTTCGACAGTTTCATAAAAACCAAAACCAATTTTGATAGTAGGTTATCTTTGACTACTAAGAATATCATCCAAAATCTTAGTAATCTCTTGAAATTGTAACAATTTATCCTTTTCTTCTAATTTACCTTTTAAGATATTTACCTCAACCTAATGTTGTTCTTCCTTTTCTAGATATTGCTTCCTTATGTTTTCTTCAGTTTTTCTTCCTTCTTCCACTTGTTGCCTTAATTCAAGCACTTCATGTTCTTATTCTTCAAGAGCTTATTTATTCTACTTCTTTGATTCTTTAATATCTTCTTTTAGAGAGAGGATCTTAGATTCAAGTCTCTGAATTGTTATGCTTTGATCTTTTACTACTTACTGTAGCTGCTCCCTTACTCTGGTTACTGTCTCCAACTGTTCTTTTAATCTGGTAACTTCTTCTATTTCTATGTCCTTATTTTCATATGCCATGAGAAGTCTAATGTCTTCATCACTATTGGATGAGTCACTACTTTTATCATGAGTATAATAACTTCTATTACCTTCTTCAAACATCTTTCCTTTGTTATGAGGGCATCTAGCAGCATAGTGACCAACTCTACCACAAGAAAAGCATTTGAAAGGTAGCTTACCTTTGAACCTTCCAGATCCCCGTGAAATATTCTTGACAAAATTTACCTCATATTCTTCTTCTGAAATGTATCTTGATTCACTGAGTTTTTCTTTTCCATTTTCTGATACTTTAAATGCGGCTTCTCTCATATCTGATGGTCCTCCTTTTCTCATCTAAAAAACAGTTAAGATTCCGTGAAGCTGCGTCATAGTGATTTTTTGCAGATCCTCCTTTTCTTCTGTGGCAGACACTTTGGATTCAAGTTTAGTAGACAAGGATCTCAAAAATTTCTCAACTAAGACAACTTCCTTAATTTCTTCACCTAGATTCCTCATACAATTGACAATCTCATCTATACGCAAGAAGTAATTAGCTATGCTTTCATTACTATGCATCTTAAGAGTTTCATACCGTATTCTGAGAGTTTGAAGCTTACCACATGTTACCTGATCATCTCCTTCATAGCTTAGAATGATTTTATCCCATATTTCTTTGGCTGATTTGAATTGCATGACCTTGACAAATTCGGATTTTGACAAACTTCCCAATAATATAGTAACAACTTTGGCATTGAGTTCATATTGCTTTCTACCTATCGTATCTATAGGAGTTGCCGATGGATATGTATATCCTCCTTCCATGATTCCCCAAACATTTGTTTCAAGTGATTGTAGATATGTTGTGGTTCTTATCTTCCAGTAGACAAAATTGCTCCCATCGAAGATTGGTGGTCTGATGGATCCCTCTCTTTCTTGATTACTCATCCTAATGGATCTTCCTTCAAGCGATTAAGCTTCTTTTGAAGGACCTGCTCTGATACCAATTGTTGGAAATAATACTGAGAGGTGGGAGGGGGTGAATCAGTATTAGCAAATCAATAATATTTTCATTTCCATTATCAGATTCATATACGCTACTTCAGTTAAGGATACCCACATGTATACGCAACTGTGTTTAATGCAACTAGCGTATATCCAGTAAACTTATGATTCAGTTAGTTGATCTTCAATGAGTGCATCAGGACATTATTAACCATATGATAGTAAACAGGTGCAGTAAAATAGAACAGATCATCACACATAAGAAGCACACATGAACACCATGATATAAGGTGGAAACCCAATGTGGGTGAAAACCACTTGCTGCAATTCGTCTCTATCTTATTTTAATAAGAAACTTCTTTTTACAATATTTCTGTACTGGTGCAATCTTATACTAGTACATAGGCTTCTACTTGCAGAAGGCTACAACCTTCTCTTTTTCTCTAGCTTCTCCTGGAAGGAAGCTACAACCCCCTTAGCTCTTATACTAGCTGAAGTACTAGTACGTAGGTGCTGACCTACATAAGGCTAAAACCTTCTCTTTTCTTCGAGGGACCATGTTTCATAAATTTTCAGACTAGATCCATAAATACAAAACAATCACCACTGCAATACAATCATTAACTCTGAATCACCCAACAACTGAAACACTGAAACCCTGTCATCAAAACACAGTCACCAGAACACAGAGCAGAGCCCAAAACTCTGCTATAACCACTAGAACCAACAACAACCTCAAACATCAAATCTCATAATGTATATGCTACTTCACTATGTTGAACCAATGTGTATACGCCCTTTCACTAGAGAGAACCTGTGTACAGATCAGAAAATAATTACTTATACCTTCGTTACAATTTTCAACTTCAGATATACCCAGAACATGAGATATAAAGGATAAAACATGCGTCAGTATCCATATCTATTCATGATCATACCATATAATGATAATGCATTTTAGTCTTCATGATCCTGGTCCATCAACCTTCATCAACTGCACAGGTGCACCCTTGGTTCAGATCAAGCAAAGCATCACAAACCCATAACCAACATACTAGGTCTCACACTTCATCAAATATTCATCACTTGCACTTACTCCCTCTTGGCCTAATGATCTTCCCCTTATATAGTCTTAGGCCTTACTCAATACCATGGTCCAAAACCATGTAGAACCAATATCTTGGACCCAATACCTAGGGTCAACACATCGGACCAAATACCGTGGACCAAATACCATGGACAAAAACTTATATTGCCAACATGTACGTGCCTTTCCTTCTGTAATCATGCGTGTGTATGCATACATGACTTGGTATATGGTAAATCCACATGTATATGCATTATTGTCACAACGAACCTGCGTATACCTCTTCGATCATTCTAGCTATACTATGATCTGTCATCTGAGTGAGTTGCCATCAAGGACAACACCTGTATCATACCTGTATCATAATGCCAACACTAGATTTGCAATAATTCAGAATTTACACAGAATTTCAGAATCAAATTATCTTTATTCAATTCTTCCACCAATACATCTAGATCCGCCCTACTCACTCAGCTACAGGGGTCTGCGCACATAGCTGCGGACTCTACTAGCCCTATGCGCACATAGTTGCAGAGCCTCTATCTACCTACCAACACCCTTGACTTGGACTTACATATGCTTCAAGACTTTGCTCCTCAAAAACCCATTAAAATTCAGATCCTAGAAGTACATATCAAAAAGCTGACTTCTATCCATAGAGCCTCGCTCTATTTATACCTTCCCATGGTCCGCAGACCATGGGAAAGCTGACTTACTTCCTATTATTTTACATTATTTTTGGATGGACAACCCATTGACTAGACTCATTTACGATTCACACTCTACACACTTCATGGAGTCCTTACCCTACCCTTCCCAAAATTGCAAGCTTTGAACCCCAACACTGTTATGCGGGCCCTCTGCTACCTAACACCTTGATTGATCTAGGAGCTGCCTAATGTGATGACAAAGGACACAATGCTAAAACTCAACCTCCAGGGATCCTTGAGGAAGACCACGATCATGCTGCAGCTAGCAGATCGCTCCATTGTGACCCTTGAGGGGATTGTGGAAGATGTGATGGTCTCCATTGATTCTTTGGAGTACCCTGTTGATTTCTTAGTTCTCCAGCCAAAGGCAAAGCTCACTAGGTATCTTCTCATTCTGGGAAGACCTTGGTTGGCTACTGCCAATGCCTACAATAGCTGTTGAGCTAGGAACATGACCATAAAGAGCGGGCATATGTCCAAGCAGTTAATCCTATATCCTCTTGCTCAACCCTTGCTAGAACATGATCTACCTCTTTGGTTGGAGGAGGAATATGAGGATGAAGTCTATTCTACACCGCTTTGTGCAATAGAAATCGCCATGTGGGGAACCGCAAGATGAGGATGATATGATTGAACATCTGATTCAGAATCCACCTCCCAGTGTATCACCATTAGAGGACATAGTAAGAGAACAAAAAAAAACCCCTCAACTGATCTATGTGCAGTCGACTCCACTTCTCTCTATGTTAAGAATATAGAGTTCGGCCCAAAAAGAACCTTGAAAATCAATCCATCCCTATCCACTTCCCAGTAGAAGGAACTGTGTATCCTGCTGAGAAAACACCTAGATGCCTTCGCTTGGAGTTATAAGAAGATGAAGGGAGTGCACCCTTCAGTATGCACTCATCATATATACATCAAGGAGGATTGCAAGCCAGTCAGGTAGCCTCAAAGGAGGATGAATCCAACACTTAAAGATATTGTCAAGGAAGAACTGCAGAAATTGTTTGATGTAGGATTCATCTATCCCATCTCTGACAGTGAATGGGTCTCTCCTTTGGTGCTAGTGCCAAAGAAAAATAGTAAGTGGATATTCTGTGTCGACTATCGGGAATTGAACAAAGCCACTAAAAAGGACCATTTCCATTTACCTTTCATAGATCAAGTGTTAGACAGTCTGGCAGGGAAAAAGTTTTTCTCTTTCCTAGATGGGTTTAGCGGGTACAATCAGATATAAATTAGCCCAGAAGACCAAGATAAGATCACTTTCACTTGTCCTTGGGGTACCTTTGCATACCAGGTCCTTCCTTTTGGCTTGTGCAATGCTCTAGCCACTTTCCAAAGAGTGGTATTGAGTATATTTTATGAATTGGTTCCTAATGTAGTAGAAATATACATGGATGATTTTACTCCTTATGGTTCTGAATTTCAAGAAGCTTTATCTAATCTAGGAAAATTTCTAGACAAGTGTATTGAGATGAACCTGTCCCTTAGTCTGGAAAAATGTGAATTTTTTATGACTGAAGGGACCGTGCTAGGTCATGCAATATCTCAACAAGGAATGCAGGTGGACCCCATCAAAATTGCCATCATCCAAAAGGTCCCACCTCCTCAAAAAGTGAGAGACATCAGAAGTTTCCTAGGCTTAGCTGGGTATTACCAGAGATTCATTAAAGATTTCAGCAAGCTAGCCTCTCTTTTGTTTGGCCTCTTAGCTAAAGATGTCGAGTTAATATGGTCAGAAAACTATCAAGAAGCCCTAGATACCTTGAAGAGCAAGCTCATGACTTCCCCAATTATGAGAGGCCCAAAATGGGCCCTACCTTTCCACATTCACACAGGTGCCTCGAATAAAGCAATAGGAGCAGCCTTGGGACAAATTGATGAAAAGTTACCTTATGCCATATACTTTATAAGCAAAAACTTGTCAAAGGCAGAGTTAAACTATACAATGACCGAGAAGGAACTCCTAGGTGGCGTGCATTCCTTAAACAAATTCAGACATTATATCACAGGCTATCAAACTTTTGCTCACACTGATCATGCTGCAATTAGATATTTAATGAACAAACCAGATGTTAATGCTTGCATTATTAGATGGTTGCTTTTACTGCAGCAGTTTGATTTGACCATTATTGATAAGCCTAGTAACGAAAATGTTGTTGCTGACTTTTTGTCTAGAGTAAATTTGCCTGCAGGTGAAGAAGGAATGGTGGATGACCAAATGCTAGATGAAGATCTGTTTGCTATCTCAATACTCTCTCCATGGTTTGCTGATATAGAAATCTACTTGGTTTCAAGATGGTTCCCATCACACCTGTCCCCAAAAGAGAAGAGCAAGATAGTAAGGAAAAGTGACCCTTTCACTTGGATTGGGGGAATCTCTTCAAACTTGGCCCAGATCAGATGTTGAGAAGATGTGTTAGGGAGGAGGAAGTCTTTGACATCCTCTTGACCTGCCATGATGGGTCTTGTGGAAATCATTTTGGAGCAAAAAGAATTGCCTTCAAGATATGGTAATTAGGCTACTACTGGCCCACTCTTCATTAGGATGTGAGGAGATATACCATCCAGTGTGATCGGTGTCAGAGGATGGGGAAAACTACTCCAAGATGAGATGCCCATGCAACCTCAAGTGACCTTTGAGCCATTTGAGAAGTGGGACATGGACTTTGTGGGGCCTATTAGCCCTCCTTCAAAGCAGAAACAATACATCATTATGTGCACCGATTACCTGACAAAGTGGGCAGAGAGAAAAGCAATCAAAGTAGTGACAGACGAAAAAGTAGCTGAATTTTTGAGAGAGAACATATTCTACAAGTTCAGGTATCCAAGAGAGTTGGTCACAGATTAAGGTAGTCGGTTTACTTCCAATTTGATTGAAGACCTGCTCACACATCATAGAATCAAGGATAGGACTTTGACCCCTTACCATCCACAAACCAATGGGCAGGTGGAGGTCACTAACCGAGCATTGGACGGGATCCTGACAAAGGTAGTGAGCAGCAGTAGAAAAGACTGGGTAGACAGATTTGTTGAGGCCACTTGGGCCTACAACACAACATGGAAGACCACCACAGGGTTCAAACCCTATGAGCTGGTCTATGGGAAGAAGGATTTGTTGTCAATAGAATTTGAATTCAATACCCTAAGGATGGTAGCTCAGCTAGACCTAGACCTCAGCCATGCACATAAAGAAAGATTACTTCAGCTCAATGGATTGGATGAACACAGAATGTAGGCCCTTCTCCATACAGAGGTAGTTCAGCTTCAGAGAAAGATATGGCATGAAAAAAAATATCAAGGAGAAGTAATTCCAAGAGGGAGATTGGGCACTACTCTATGATTAAAGATACAAATATTTCAAAGGCAAGCTAAGGACAACATGGCTGGGACCCTACACTGTGGAGAAATGCAATGACAATGGTTCAGTTCTGATAAGAACCATTAATGATGAAGCCATCCCCATGCTTGTCAATGGACATCGGTTGAATGTCTACAGGAAACCCCTCTCCAAGTGAGAATTCATTGAATATTTGAATAAGATAGTGATGGTAGTGGAGCATGTCTTAGTATCCACTTCACCCACTCACTGAAGAAAAAGAAAAAGAGAAATAAAAAATAAGTACTCAAGTGAAAACCTCATTGAGGCACTTGAGTCCCATCATTGGGCTGAAAAGCTCTTCTGAGGCAGCCCAATGATGTCGAAAAAAAAAGAGAGAAAAATAAGATCCCTGGGTGAAAACCTCCCTTGGAGGCGCCCAGAGTAGGAAATTAGGGTGAAAACCTCCCTGAGGCACCCTAATTGTTTAAAAAAGAGAGAAAAAAAGAAAAAGAAAGTGAATTTTCATTTGCATTGCAGGTTGCAGGAGGACTACAGGAAACAACAAAAGGTGCTAAGGGAGCCCTGAAACCAACACCAACACCTATCCTACCTTCCCATACCTTTCTCCATCATTCTTGGCATTTCTTTCACGTCACTATGCTTATTTTTCAAGAACTATGTTTTCTACAGGAGGATCCTGTAGGAATTACAGAGAGCCAGAAATGGGTATAAAAGGTAGTTTGAGGGACAGGGAAGCTTCATAAAGAACCTATAAACCCTCCTACAGTCTTAAAACCTCCTTGCCATCATTTCTGAGCCCGCATCACACCCCAATCATCATTCTTCTTCCTGTCCAAGAAAAACACAGAAAAATGCAGTTTTTCAGGAAAAGAAAAAAAAAGAAAAGAAAGGAAACAACACCATCCACCTCACCTGAATCCTACCTATTACCTCTCCATCTCTATCTACATCTTTAGCATCATCCTCATAGCTCCAAGCACAGAAAGAAGCTGAAGTTTCAATGGGAGAAGTAGCTACAGGAGCTCCTGTAGGAATTCATGTAGCAGCTGATCCCATTAAAATCTAGCATCAATAGCAAGAGAGTGCAAACATGAAGGTTGAAGAAGACACCTGAAGCTCAGATCTAGCCAGAGAAGAACCTGCACAAGACACAACCAGACATCAACA
>APFE030459095.1:0-22316 GCA_000404065.3 Pinus taeda | reverse complement strand
TTTTTGGCGCAAGTCTATTTTTAGACTATGTCTATTTTTAGACATATGGATCATGTCTATGGATTGCAGGTTGCTGCTTATGGATGATTGATCAAGTTGAGAAAAATAGATGGACTTCTATTTTTAGACCACAGCGGAGTGACACCACAGCGGAGTGACTGCTCAGTCTAAATATAGAACAGTCAAATATTATTAGCTCATAATAATATTTAGACTATAAACTTTGTCTTATCTCTTGGAGCACTTCAGGATGAGCTACGGATGTGGTACATGCAGATCCCAGAAGGAAATACGTGGTTACCTATGGGATGACTAATATTTGCATGCAGGATTCAGTTAGAACTCAAGTGAGTTGAGTTTAGTGGACTGGAGGTGCAGTTGATGGAGTTGTGTTCAGTTTAGCTTTGTTTAACTGGTTGTATTTAGTCTAACTGGCGAATAGACTAGAGATGAGTTGGGTGAATTAGTTATTAATTAATTCACAAGTTATTAACTCATAATACAACTAATGAATACATCAGTTAACTCAGTTGCATGTCAGTGCATGTTCAGTTCAGCAGGGACAGGTGTTAGAAAATCAGATTGCTATCAGTTGTGACTATAGTTGTGCACCAGATCTTGCACAAATCAGGGGATTGAGTATGCCAATGAGTTTGCACGTATTGTAGCTTAGAAATACGTGATTTAGCCAAGGAAAGACGTGGCTGCCTTGGGATTATCATCATTTCTCTTGCAGGTATTGAGCAACGGAGGCAGGCAAGCAGCGGAAGAGATTTGAGCCAGTGATTGATTCAGATCTGAGCTGTATTGTGTGTAACAGGTGGAGCTGGTACTGGATTGCTTGTGATAAGCATTGCACTTTGTAATGTTACATGACTCAATCATTAATATACAGATAGTTGGGGTTTTTAGCGAGATGCTTTCCCCGGGATACATACTGTGTTAATGTGTGAATGCTCTTGATGTTTTATTGTTATTGATGCTGCTATATTGATGATCAACGTAGAGGAGCTTATGTATTGTGTATGTTTTCCGCAATAGTACATGATCAGGATAATCTCTGTTGAATATGTGTTAAATTATTCAAAATTTCTACATGGTATCAGAGCTAGCTGATTTGTAGAAGATATTTCTACACTGCCTAGTTGCAGTTAAATACATAAGGCTGCCAACTATGCTCTTGTACACACTAGGGTCAAAATCCTTGTTGCTGTCCTCTTTGTTGAGTTTTAATCCCATCACTGTGGGAGTGATTGCTGCCTTGCTGTCCTGCATGTTAAATCTGCCCAACACTTCATTTACATATTTTGCCTGCGAAATAAAAATTCCATTTTTATTTTGATCTACTTCTATTCCTAAGAAGTATCGCAGCAAACCCATGCCAGTCATCTCAAATTCTTCTTTCATGACTGATTTGAATTTTTCAATGAGGTAGTCATCATTACTTGTAAAAATCACATCATCAACATATAACACAACAATTAAAATTTTACTGTCCTTTTCTTTGATGTAAACGGTGTGTTCTCCCTCACACTTCTCAAATCCGTTCTCCAGTAGATAGGAATCTATCTTGCTATACCATGCTCTTGGCGCTTGCGTCAGCCCATAAAGAGCTTTCTTCAATCTGCAAACTTTGTGCTCTTGACGTTTCTTCTCATAGCCTTGAGGTTGCTCAATGTAAACCTCTTCCATTAACACTCCATTCAAGAATGCTGACTTCACGTCCATTTGGTAAACTTTCCATTTGTTTTATGTTGCTATGGACAACACTGCTCTCACGGTTTCCATTCTTGCAACCGGTGCCAAACTCTCCTCATAATCTCTCCCATATTGTTGCTTGTATCCCTTGACAACAAGTCTTGCCTTGTGCCTTTCTATCTTGCCTTCAACATTACTCTTGGTTTTATAGACCCATTTAACTCCAATGACTTCTTTACCTTTTGGTAGCTCAACTAAATCCCATGTCTTGTTTTTCTCTATGGCTTTCATTTCCCCATCCATAGCTTCTATCCATTTCTCATCTTTAATTGCATCTTCAAAATGAACAGGGTCATCAACATGATAATACAAAGCAAACAAAGAATTCATTCTTTCATCATAAATGTCACTTAAATTTCTAAATTTCTTACCTCTTTCATTTGCTGCGCAAGTGCTTGAGGACGCACTTGAATTTCCTCCTTGTGGTGTGCTTAGAGAAGCATTCTCATTTCTCCTCAAGGGTGTCTCTTGTTGTCCTTGTGTTGGTGCTGCTATTTGGGGATGTGTTTTAGCCAATCATTTTCATCATGAGACAAACAGTTTTTAACATTAATTGTTTTCTCTATGCTTCCATCCCAAGCTTCCTCCTCAATGAATTGAACATCTCTGCTCACAAAAAAATTCTTGGTGGATGGGATATACAACCTGTAAGCTTTGGATTCCTCACTGTATCCAATGAAAATACATTTCTCCCATTTGCTGTCCAATTTCTTCCTTAGCTGATCTGGAATGTGTGCATAAGCCACACAACCAAAAACATTCTTGTGTGTGACTCCTTTCTTTCTCCCACTCCATGCTTCTTCCGGCACTTTATTCATCACTGCTTTTGTAGGACACCTATTCAAAATATATACTGTACAGTGTACAGCTTCAGCCCAATAATCATTTGGCAAATTCTTTTCCTTCAACATGCTCCTCGCCATATCCATGATTGTTCTATTTTTCCTTTCAGCAACTCCATTTTGCTGCAGGGTGTACCTTACTGTAAATTGCTTATGAATTCCATTTTCTCTGCAAAAACGTAAAAATTCTTTGGAGATATACTCACCTCCGCTATCAGTTCTCAAAACCTTGATACGCAACCCACTTTGATTTTCTACAAGTGCTTTGAAATTTTGAAAATTTTCAAACACTTCACTCTTATTCTTCAGGAAATAAACCCAAGTCTTTCTGGTAAATTCATCAATAAATGTTAGAAAATATTGGCTGCCTACAAGTGATGAAGCTTACATCGGTCCACATAAATCTGAGTGGACAATTTCTAAAGGTGCTTTTGCCCTTATGATTTTCTCGGTTGGAAAGCTTTCTCTGTGTTGTTTCCCCAATATACAACCTTCACAAAGGCTGTCTGGCTTCTTTATCAATGGTAATCCTCTTACCATTCCTTTTCTACTCAACAAATTAAGACCTCCAAAGTTGAGATGTCCAAATCTCAAGTGCCACAACCAATTTTCATCCTTTGGTACGCTTTGGAGAGCCTCTTGTGTCACTGTTGCAATTACTTCTTTATTTTTCAAATCTGCCCTTATTCTGAGAGGGAACATCCTGTTCCTCATCATCTTCACTTCAGCAATACAACATTTTCTAGGTGATCTATCCATGATGGTGCATACATCATTCTTAAAGAAAACATTATAACCCTTTTGAACAAGTTGTCCAAAACTCAAGAGGTTACACTTCATTCTGGGAACGTAATAGACATTTGTTATGGTTTTCTTTTCACCTTTCTTTGTAAATATTTTAACTTCTCCTTTTCCCATAACAGAAATTTTACTATCAGTCCCAAGTGTGACTTGTGACTACACTCTGATCTAAAGCAGAAAACAGGGCTATGTTTCCTGTCATATGGTTGCTGAAACTGGAATCTAGAAACCATATATCTTCATTGTTTGTTTCAGTCATATTACAAACTAACAACACATTATCTTGGTTGATATTTTCTCTAGTGATATTTGCACTAGATCTATTACTCATATCATGGTACTTCTTCCTACATTCATTTGCATAGTGCCCATATTTTTTACAGTAATAACATTGGACATTGGATTTTTCATACCTTTGTCCTTGAGCATGATGTTGTCCACTTTGTTGGCTACTGCCATGGCCTTGGTTCTACTTTGGATTACTGCCTCTTCCTTGACTGCTTGCTGAACTATTTCTTCCACCTCTATATTGGCTTCTCCTTCTTCCTTTCTTATTTCCTCTGCCTTGACCTCTTCCTCTTTCAAATGACATCTGGGACTTGAAGGCTTGCTCTAGAGATGAGTTTTCATTTCTACTCAACCTCTGCTCATGTGTTATTAGTGATGCATGAAGTTCATCAACTGAAAAATTTGAGAGATCCTTTGTCTCTTCTATGGTGGTGACAATCACATTAAACTTTGAGGGTAGGCACCTCAATAGTTTTTCCACAATCCTCCTTTCTTCAAGAGTTTCTCCATGAGACCTTATCTGTGTGACCAAACCAATTGCTTGTGTGAAGAATGAGTCAATATTGTCTGACTCCTTCATGCGTAGGTTCTCAAAATCTTTCCTTAGCAACTGAAGTTTTGTTGTCTTCACTCTCTCCATGCCTTGATAGGCTGCCTTGAGAGTTTGCCATGCTTCTCTGGATGTCTTGGTTGTTGCTATCCTTGGAAACACACCCTCATGCACTGCTTGATATAAAAATACAAGGGCTTTTGAATCCTTCTTCTTATTGCTCTTCAACAGCTCTTTCTCTGCCTGAGTTAATCCATTAAACTCATCTTCATTTTCTGGCTCTTCAAATCCATATTCAACAAATTCCCATAAATCTTGTGAGGCAAACAGGTCTTTCATGGTTATTGCCCAGTAGTCATAGTTTTTCCCATTGCACTGTGGGAGCTGGGTATCAAACACACCCATGTTGGTGTTGGTGTTGGCCATTCTTGTAATACTTGACTGTGTATTAAAAATCACTTAATTGTTTTCAACGGCTACACAACAAAAAACTAATCTGAAAAATACCTTGACAGCGTTTTAACTCTGCAGGATAATTTGCTGTAGCAAGAAACCTTCTTTCAGCTTCTTTGACATCTTCAAAGAGCCTGAACAAGCTCTGATACCATGTTGGGAATTTCTGGTCATTCCGAACAAAATTAAAGTGGAAAGATGCTCTGATACCACTGTTGGGAATTTTCTGTTTAAATTCCAAAACAAAAAAATATGAACAGAGAGTGATACTCTGTTTTAGGAATTTCTGATAATTCTAGAACAAACTAACAGAACAAAGCAATGCTCTATTTTGACATAGCGGAAACAAAAACAAAAACAAAAAAATTGTTTGCTGAAACTGGTGTTTCAGCAACGCAGAACTGGTGTTTCAGCAACACTGAAACTGGTGTTTCAGCAACACTCTGTTTTGACGCCGAGAATCTATTTTCTGATTATGGTGTTTCAGCAACACTCTGTTTTGACGCCGAGAATCTATTTTCTGATTACGGTGTTTCAGCAACACAAAAAAAACTTGTATTCATTAACAGAAAAACCAACTGATACAAAATTTTCTTCCTCACATAGAGGGATTTTCACAAGATATTATGCTGAAGAGCATCTTCCTCTTGACAAAGGGATTACAACAGGAACGCTTCAGTTCCACAAACCAATTTTTCACTATCTCAGAAAATTACAGTGTCAGCACTGCTGTGCGTTACAAAAAAAACTCTCTATATATTTTTCTACACTACTATGTCTGCGTTTTATAGTGCATTACATTTTCTACTTTTTACGGTGCAGGAAGGGGTCATAACTTATCCATCAACCACTTTAACTCGCTGATGAAGTCTCTACTACAATATGCTGCTCATGATGAACAAATCTGATCTTTTGATGTATTTCTTGAGTCAGTGGTGTTGAAACCCATGGCTGATAAATGCTGCGACGGCTAGAGGCTAGTTCTTTTCACTTTCAACCATTCTGCTCTTTAATGCAGTTGTTTAGAAGTAATGGCGCAGCGCTGGATCTGATCTTCCTCCTTCGGGAACACAAAAATAGTTAAAGGGTGAAAAGACGGTAATGGCGGTGGCTTAAAAGAACGGGAATAAATGTGGGGCGTGGATTAGGACATAAAATAGCTACTACTGTTCAATTGTTCACTGCAGTTGAAATTATAATTTCAACAATTATAACACTCTTTCCATTTTGTAGTCTTTCCTCCTTCAAGTACCCTTACTACGCCTAATTTTTACCTACAACTATATGGTCGCAACTAAACATAGTCAAAGACAATTTTTGCTCAAAAAGATTCAACCTACAAGAAATTTATCTCATAATAATAATCTTTCCATTTTGTAATCTTCTCCTCGTTCAAATCACCTCACTTTCATTAACCCTCTCAGTTTTCCCCTTTTCATTTTAGAATATAAGTAACCGCTGGACCCATAACTATCCAACTACGAAATTTATATCATAATAACAATCTTTCCATTTTGTAATCTTTTCCTTCTTCAAATCACCGCATGTTCATTAACCCTATCCATTTTCCATTTTCCTTTTACCTTTTAGAATATTTTCCATCAAAAAGGGGTTCGGCAGATAAATGTCTGACCCATAGCTATCCAAGTACCCTAACTAGTATGTCTCATTATGTGGTTTTATTCCTTGGTTAGAAATTGAGTGTTTCACAATACAATGAAATATTCCTATTTAACATTGACATTTACATAATATAATATAATATCTGTAACTCAGTAAAAGAAAAAGTATTTACAAGTTACCTAGGAGTGTGATTTTTTGCGTAAAAAGGCTTACTATTTTATTTGATGACCCATAAATTTGCTCGAACTAAACCAATGTTAAGTGTATATTTAATATAACATAATATAATATTAATTATTACTTAAATTTAATAAAAAAATACAAGTAATTATGGCATAAGGAATAGCCGGAAAATTTAAAATTCAGAACAGAACTTAAAAAGAGAGAGTCGAAACTCAATTTCAAGGAGAGATAAGTGAGGTTAAACTATTACGAAATCAAAAGAACCTAAAAATAGAAAGAAAACAACTAGATAAATTAGGTGAAATTATTACAATGAAATAAAAGAAATATATAAAAATGGAATAAAAATAATTTTAAAATATTCGAGACAAGAGGGAAAGGTAATTTAGAAAACGGACTCCGATGAAGTATAAGATAACTGGTCGTTTTTCTTTCTATTTTTAGATAAGTGATTAAATTAGGGGTTTTAACTGAATAATTTGAATCCATTTTCATTATTAGTTAATTTGTGTCAGTTAAATTTGTTAGCTGTTCGTACAGCAAACAACGTAATATTGGCATTAAAAATTATACATCATAATGTTAATTGATTTTGCATAACTAATTAGATATGCGTAATCAATGTTTATCATACATTTGTTACATATATAACTCAAATATTTGTCTGCGCAGATTATTATGGCTAATTTACTTTTAATGAATTGTCATGCTTTCATGTAACAGTGAAATCTGCAAAAATATAATTCAAATATTTGGCTATCCGCCGCGTAACTACACATTTTACCTGGCTGTTGCACCCGCTAGTAGTTATATATAAGAGGAACTGATAGATAACTAGTTCTGTGATAGCCACATATAAATTTGCAAATCCATTGGTTGAAAATGGGTAGATCTCCAATTAAAGCAGGGCACGCAACAGTTCGTTGAGGAGTTTTATTTGGATTAAAATAGAATATGAAGAAACTTGTCAAATCAGGAAATTGACAACTAGCTACAGCATAACGGCTGCCTGACAGCAAGAAGTGACTAAACATGCCAAACAACACAGTGTGGATCATGAGGTGAAGCATGCAAGATCAACTTGTTCACTGGGACAGGCAGAAGATCACGAGAGAGACGACTGAGTCTTGTCACCAATCCTATTCTCTCCACACACGTCATTACTCACATTAAAGTCGAGCGGTCTTCGTGAAGATCTTTGAAGTTGCATTGAATGCCATTATTGTATTCGAATTATCCCCAACGGTTTGAGATCTCACCGAATTCAGATCGCTCATCTCAGTATATAAAATGCAATTTTCGATTTTAACAGATAATTTGGATAATTTAAAATTAGCCTTATTATAATTTAGTGGTGAAAATAGTAGTGAATATGGTTACCATTACTGTTTAGAGAATACTGAGATAATACAAAATTAATTTCCAAAAATCTAGTATAACTCAATTATCAAACTAGTATAGGAAGCTAGTATAACTCAATTATCAAACTAGTATAAGAAGCTATTATCACATAGATTAATCTTCATTATTAAAAAAAAATTAATATACATTCATTTACATAATATAAAATATACTCCAATAAAATATATTAACATAAATACATTTTAGTGGTATTTAAGTTTGGTGAGATTTAATTTTAGTCTAGCTTGAATGGTAACATTCAACATACACGATAGAATGGTAACATTCAACATACACCATAGACCAGAACAAAATAAATTAACGTAAATTCATTTGAACAGTATTTATTTTATTGAGATTTTATGCGGGGATAATTTCCATAAAAATAAAAAAATAAAATATGAGAAATAATTTCCATAACTATAAATTTTATTTATTTATTTAATATACAATATATTAACTTAACTTATATTTAATCATAATAATTTTTGAAATTCATTATTAAAAATATATAAATTTAAAGAGTAGTCCAACCTAAATTTATTTAAAGATAATTAATTTTAAAATTTATTGATAAATAATTAGATAATTAAAAATTAATTTTTTTTTTATTATAATGTTTATAGGTTAATTTTTTGAAGGTCATGGATAATGTAATAAAATAATATATCTAATTTTCTTATTATTAAATGTTCATTTTAATTTTTGATCTATTAAATATTGAGAGATCAATTTTTTGAGATTTAAACTTTTTCTTTGAGTGTAAAATTTGAGATTTAACTCATTATATTAGCCCGTGGAATTGTAACAAAGCCTATTTACAAGTTAATAATATTCATTATAAACTAGGTGTGATTATCCATGATTAAGATGTTGGAGTCATGATTGCCTTCATTTTAATTTCTGATCTATTAAATATTGAGAGATCATTTTTTTTAGATTTAAATTTTTTTTAGTGTAAAATTTGAGATTTAAGTCATTATATTAGCCCGTGGAATTGTAACAAAGCCTATTTACAAGTTAATAATATTCATTACAACAATCTCATCAATTTTTTTGAGATTTAAACTTTTTTTTTAGTGTAAAATTTGAGATTTAAGTCGTTATATTAACCCGTGGAATTGTAACAAAGCCTGTTTACAAGTTAATAATATTCACTACAACAATCTCCACCTCCCCTCCCCAACGGGAGCTCAGTGTGTTTCGAACTCACCTTTGGCTCTAATACCACTTTGCTCTTGTTGGAGTCACTACTGTCGTTACACCAAAACCCACATATGTTAGTAAACATACACATGGCTAGATTTAAACACATGCCACGAAACAAGCTGGGAGCGTTGGCGTTGACCTTTCTACACCACCATTAACAGGGAGCCAACATAAGAATCTTGTTAAATTGTAAATATTAATTTTTTATATGCTTAAATAGCATTACATGCAGCCAACATAAGAATCTTGTTAAATTATATATATTAAATTTTTATATGCTTAAATAGCATTAAGAAATCATTATTTTAATTTAGATGGTAAAATAAGTCATATATGTTATAAGTTATGATTTTCTTTTATTTAAAAATAGTTGGTAATTTTAATTAATAAAACAAAATTACAAATAATAAATTAACTTTTATTATTTTTATTATTTTTAATTTAAATATTATTAATTGAGACAACATTTAAATATTTACGCTCACTTACAAACACTACAATATTAGTCTTTATATATTTCTTTAAATTTTTCATTTTTTCTAAATAAACCAACATGCTTCACCCTATACAAAACTGTAAAAACACATTTTCATTACTGGAAAATAATATAAAGAAAATATAATAAAAATTAAATTAAAATTTTAACCTATTTTGACTTAATTATAACTTCAACAAATATCTAATATAATTTTACATAATTTTTTAAATTCTTTACATATACTTTTTTTTAAATATCAATATATTTTTTTATATAATCAATATATTTTATACATATTTTTCTCTTTATAAAGCATATATTTTTTCCTTTTAATTTAATTTTTTAAATATAAAATATATATTTTAGGCATATATTTTAAAATTTATAAAACATATACTTTTCCTTTATCTCTGTATATACGTGAATATAAATATGACTCACTTTTAGATTATGAGTTCTAAAACAGTACACTTCATTTTAAAAAAATCTGAAATGCAAAACATATATATATGCCGAAAACATAAATGTAAATATCATAAGATTTTCACAGTACAGACATAAAAGATTAAGATTACCAGGTCAAGATATGATCGCAGCACACACATAAAGATTAAGGTTACCAGCTCAACGCATTATCTAAAGTGAAAAACAGATGTATGCTAAAGAAATGAAAGTCGTGTAAAAACACAAAAGCCATCAGAAGGTTACTTAATAAGCTTAATGGAAAGTATCATTCAGGAAATGAATGATCAAAGATTTCACAGATGCAAAGATATGAAACATGTATAAAGTAGAAAAAGCTATCACTTCAGAAGCTTCAGTGAAAGAAAGCATTGGTGAGGACATAGCACAAATGATAGAAAGATATCTGAATAGAAAAGAATTGCTGAAGCTAGATTGATCAAATAATCAGTATGTGTACATAGAAATGGCATTTTATTGATCAAAACCATGATATATAATTCTATGCACGGTAACTTATAGTATAGGACTGTGCATAGGACTGTGCATATGGAAAGTACAATATAGAACCTAAAATGTTTTAAGTTCTCAAACATCATTAGGGCAAACTGAACAGGGAATGACATCTGGGTGTCTTAATGAGTAGTTATGCCCCTCATTTCTATCTTCTCCGGGCTTGAATAGCGAGCATGGTTGTCTTCTGATTTCTTGTTTTTCCGTAGATTTATATTTCTGCATCTCCTTTCGGTGAGCATGCCCTGAATTTGAAAGATTTTGCGGTCAAATAATGGTTACCTAGCTGTAAAAGAACATACTCAGTACCACACTGGATCACCTGGATATCCTGCAACACAGCGTTCAATATGTAAGATATTTTAATGTTAAAAAAAAACAAATATTATTGAATAGGGTTTGAATTTGGTCTATTCTTTGGGCCTGAAAGTGACGTATTCTGATGACGGGTCTTGATGTGGACTTGAAACTTCAACTTAAAAATCAACCTGTAGAACATATTCTGGAGTTCTATTCTTCAGACTTTGTCGTTTTCTGAAATCATCTGAGGTCTGGCATGAGAACCGGAATATTAAATGTAGCCAAGGACAACTAGCCAACACCCACATATGTGCATTGAAACAGAAAAGAAAGGTAATTTTCAGTCACACATAACATGCTGCCGGCAAGTCATCCTTGGCTGCACAAGATATTCTGGCCCTACATGCAAGGTCCCAGATGAATAATATCTGCACCAGGATTAATCAATCGCCTTCCATACCATAAAGATCGATCTGTTTAATCAAAGGAAGTTAATATAACAACAAACCCTAAATTAATTCGAGTACTAGGTTAATAATCAATGAGGAGTTTAGGTCTATGTTGGCAGAAGCAGATTGATAAACACAAGGGGAGGGCAAGCACGGAAAAAACTATAATGGAAACAAAAAATATTTTCTTGGGCCCAACTGGTTTGCCATGTCTGAGACGAGGCAGTAGGGTTTTGGAAGATATGATAGTAAATACGAAACAAAGAACCATTGAACAAGAAGAGGAACCACTAAAAGAAAACAACACACTGCATGAAATTAAAAACCCATCTGAATAATAAACAGAAGACTCTGTAACAAGATGTGGAGTTGGTAGTAGGGTGCGGGAAGGGGGAGAATTTATAGTGTAACACGACGGGGCCATTTCCATTACTAATATGGAAGGTGGGGCTCTCGTTGCTCTACTGTCTGTCTACCATTCTGGTTGGCCTGCAGCTTTACAGCTCGAATCAAAAGGCCATATCGTCTCCCATAGGAAAAAACACCATATTTCCATAATTTCTTTATCAGTGCATCGCGACAGTGCCCATCTGTTATGGTCAGCCATGTCTGCACTGACTCGTGGACAATCGAGTACGAAGCATACAAATGCAGGAGGGCGTAATGCGGGAGCCCCTGTACACTATTTATAATTCCAAATCGTGGGAGGACCACCTATTTTTCCGTAAACTTCGCCCCTCAAATAGGTCGGTGCGTTGTGGTTTTAATTAAAAAATTATGCACCCTATGCCGCTGCTATTATAAATTCAACAAAAAGGAAAAGTGATTCAACTTTTTAAGATTCTCGTTGGTCTTGAGCCCTCTTTTACCTACAAATGAAAGATAACTTTTATAGCATTAAGTATTATAGCATATTTACAAAATCTATAATGCTTAGGGTGGAATGTAATATCAATCCGCTTTCGGGATTGGTTGATTCTCTTAAATTATTATCTCCAATGCAGTAGACTAGACATCCCAAAACATCAATGATGGGTTTGTTGGTAACATTTAAAGTTAGTGTTTTGAAAATTCTTTAAAAATTTTGAAATATATGTTTATAAGCTTTAAAATGTAAACTCATTAATTTTATTCATATAGTTTATTGTTTTTAAATGTATATTCAATTAAATAATATAGAATTTTATATCAATCATGATATTTTCTATTTATATTATAAAATTTGTTATTTTTAGGAATTACATTTATTACGATGTTATTTTTTTAATTGTATTATTATATTTAGCTAGGGTAGATTATATGTAATGATTGTTTTATACTTGCTATAGTAATCATTTATGCAAAAATGCTTAGACTTGTAATTAGTTTTAAAAATTTTAAAAATATATATTATAAAGTTGTTTCGAAAAAAATAATTATTACATTGAATATTTTGAAATAAAATTAAAAAAAATTGTATCATTAATTTTATTTGGGTTTATAAATAAAATTTGTTAAAAATAAAAATTTATTTTAAAAATAAAAAACCAAAATAATTCTATATACTACTAAGTGCCATAATAGTACACATAATCACATCTCAATATTTATGAACGACAATACACACTTCAAATCTCAATATTTCTCAAAATTTCATTATTCATGGGAAATTTTTACTTCTAGGTAAAGTAAGTATGTCAAACTATGTTTGACTTTTAATTAATGTCCAACTTTTGAAAATATTTTACAAAATTTGCTCATGTTTTTGAAAATTTTTAACAATCACATTTATTTTATGATACTCTTTTTAGTGGTTTAATGTGTGTGTGTAATATTAACCTATATAATTTATTTAATAGAAGAAAAACATCTAAAATTATTATGTCACCACTTAAATTAAAGAGTCCTAACTTATAATGAAAAGTATTTAACAAAATTCCTTTGAAGCCTTACTACTAGGATTCCAATACTATTGCAACAACTAAAAAAATCCAAAGAACACATTTGTGATTTTTTATCATTTCCTATATCAATATAAAGATATTTTTGAAAATGCAATCTAAGTTCTTCCTCTAAACTCTTGCTACATTTGAATCTCTTTCTACATTAATACAACTTCTTTACATTGATCTCAAAATTATAGTTGAATTCTATATATATGTAAATTCTTTTTAACCCTGGTAAATTTATTTTAACTGGAATTGATATTATAATCTCAATTTTACATTGATTTTCTATCTAATCTATTAATAACATAAGGTCTCTCAATATTTATAAATATTTTTCTATTTTTTTAAGATTTAAATATAAAATCCCTAAAACTTAGCTATTCATTTACTAACAACATATTTCAAAATAATCTAAGGTATTGAGAAGAAAAAACAATCTCCCATCCATTATAAATCTGTATAGCTCTTTGGTATGCTCCTAAGTCAATATGCATTTTCATAAATAATTATGTGTTCCTTTAATACTAGATATTTTTTTTTCAAACATTTTTATCTACCTTTAATACTTAGCTTCATTTTATGGGCAACTTCTGTGGGAATCATATAAGACCTTCAAATATAAGTTGTCAATTAATGCAAGATAAAGACTTATAAGAATTTGTAAACGTATTAGCTATTTAGGAATATGGACAACAAACAAAAGTCAATTGATAGCATTTAGTCTGTAAATTTTGTTATAAATGATTTTAATGCAAAATGGAAATTTCATTACTTTAACTAAATAGGTAATAAATTTTAACTTTGTGAATTCAATTATAAAAATATTCCCACTTAAACATTTTAAAAAATTTTATTTGTTTTAATATTTTGATAGAAACCTAAATTCAAAAGTTGAGGAAGTTCTAAACTATTATAATGTCACTTACAAAATGGAACCTTGCAAATTATAAGTTTTAATAATTAAAAAATTTTATGATCTTTATCAATAGGCATGAGGGGAATTTGTATACTTCTATTATCAATAATATTTTTGACAAGAGGTAGGTTCTAAGCAGCAAAGTTGCCTATTAAACTTGATTATTTAAAATATCTGCATTTGTAGCTTTGGATTTGTCAAATCGTGATTATTTATGTATTAGTGACTCAAAGGTAAAAGTAGATGTCATTATCTACTTTGTTCAATTTCCATTATTTAATTCATTATTAGGATTCAACATTTCTTATAGAAAATTAGAATTTGAGAAATTTGATAGTGACTCAAAGGTAAAAGTAGATGTCATTATCTACTTTGTTCAATTTCCATTATTTAATTCATTATTAGGATTCAACATTTCTTTTAGAAAATTAGAATTTGAGAAATTTGATAAATTTAAAGTACAACATACTTCAATGTGATAATAATTTATTGATAAAGTAAGTTAGTGTTAATTAATTTTTAAGACAATTTGCAATAATATGTAATTTTTATAATTACTTTTTTTTGACACTTATATTTAAAACCTCATAAAATTTATGATTTTTTATCAAATAATTAATATAAAAAATAAAAATATTGATTTTTATTTTTTAAGATATTTAATTCAATATTATAATTTTTAAAAACTTACTTTAGAGATTATTTGAAAAATTTGGGAGATAAAAACTTTTTTGAATAAAAAAAAACTAATTACTATTTAAACTAAATAGGTATAAAAAGATATCCTTATATACGGTACTGGAAAACTAACGAGGTTCTATGTTTTGGAGGTTTTCCATCCTATTTTGCCAATGACGTGGGAGAGTGATGTCGATCAACATTGTTATTGGATGCATGGATTTGCAATTACGTTGAAGAGTAATGTCGATCAACTTTATTATGGACGTATGGTTTATGGTTTTGCAAGGAACGTTGTACAACTGGGAAGAAATTTTGATTGAGAATTACGGACGATTACACAATTTTTGGTGGTTCATCGAGTTCAAGCCAAAGATTTTCCATCAATGTTCAGCAGCAGGGTGAGAATTTTGACCTGGAGGTGACGATTTCAATTTTCCATAGACAAATTCATGTAATCTTTCCTATATCATATCGATACACAGAAATCCACTTTGTTTGGTCTTATATGATGATGCTATTTGGCTTATTGTAATAAGCATATTGAGATTTGTGTTGCAGATAAGTAGATACAATAGCACCAGTGGAATTAATACAAATTAATTACAAATACAAAAATTCTAGATACCAGAGTAATGGGGTTGTTTTGATATTGTTTATGTCCATCTACACTATTGGTATATAGATGATTCCTCTAGAGATTTAAACGTTGCTACATGTCTAAAGGAGAAAATTCAAAATGTGCCAGAAATACTTTTATTTCTGAGACTAGTGAATGAAAATATAAGCGTAATTTTGAGATAAGGATGCCCGGGAGCGAGCTGCCCTGGGGGCGTTACGTTCATATCACATACAAAAAATATTCTCAACTCACATTTTCCTGCATAGCCTATGCCTCTAACTGTGTTTGCATTAGCAAGTCCGCGCGTAGGGAATAAAGCGGTCGCCCTGCGAATGGAGGAGGCAGGAGTGAAGGTATTGCGGCTACTGAATAAGAAGGACGTTGCTCCCAAAGTTCCTGGATTTGTTTTCAACGAAAATTCATGGCGATTGTTAATAAAACTGTTGGATTGGCTTCCCTACACATATTTTCACGTTGGCGTACAAATTGTTTTGGAAATGACATCCACAATCTTGATCTCCTTACGCACCACCCCCTGCCTGTGGCCCTTTGGCGCAAGACTGGGGTCGTCAATTCTTTAAAGTGAGAAGTCCCAATACGCGCCGTCGCCACTGGCCTTGCTCACGGTCTTTGGTTCCCGGTCCCCTTGCGAATGTTTTTTTTCTTTTAATTATTTTAATTATTTATATATTGTTTTATTTTATTTTATAATTTTATGTTTTCATATATATTATTTGTTATATGTTGTTTTAACTTAATATTTATTATGTTTTAAATATTTTTTAAAGAAAAAAAATTGATTTTTAAAATGTTGTTTAATATGGTTTTCTAATTAGATTTTTTTAAATCATGGAATTTGTTATTATTGTTTTTATTTATTTATCAACTCATGATCACATGATCCCCGGATGCGGGTGCATCACATGGCTTGTAGCTTGATGGTGGCACGGAAAGAAGGCACGTGGCACATCACTTGCGCCATCCAGCCTCCCATGGGTATTGTTTCAATGCCCCAGGACTACAATTTGAATGCAGCATTTATGCTGCTACCCACCGCCCGTCAGGTTCATAGTTTATTTGTTATGGCTCTTTGTTTGTTCTCCATTATGGCTCCTCCCTTATGCTCCAACGTAACCTATGCACCTCGCTCTCGAGAAAGATTAGCTCTCTACCCAGCCTAGGACCTTTCATCTGCGCATCCATCTTCCGTTCAATCTGTTCTGCTATGTCCTCAATCATTCCCTCTCTATCTCCTTAGTAGCTGTTTGTTCTCTTCCTCTCGCCTTCCTCAGCATGCCCAGAGTCCGCTCTAGGATGAGCTGCAGGCGAGGCAGCTCCCGTGGTAAATCTCTCGCCAGCCATCCTCAACGACCTCGGTGTCTCTATCTGATGCTTCAGATTTCAACTTTTCCAGTTACCCTGTCACCAGAAGTGGTCGAGGCAGAGGAAGGAGGAAAACCACCACTGAAGCTTGCTCCTCCCATCCCCAATCCCATATTGCTCGTCTCCGCATCCCCTGCTCCCTTGGCAACTCTACCATCATTGCATCTATTATAGTTGAGTTAAGTTAATACTTTGTTGGTCCGGAAGCTAAAGGTTTGGGAGCTCTTGGTCTAAGTGCCCAAATGGAGACAAAGACAACAGAAAAAAATGAGGCTACTCAATGAAAGGATCCTGGTGGCCCGATTAATTAGGAAGCTAACACTCGCACCGGTCCCAGTGCTACTGTAAAGGGTGGTTCTTCAGGGAAAGAAGGCCAACTCTCTGAACCTGAAGATTCTGACCATTTCGGCTGCCGAATCATTGAGGAATTGCCTCCTATTTCGCATGGTGATTGATCAGGTTTGCTACTTCTGTTTTTGGCACTGCAGCTGCAAGAAGTCATCATATCTTCTCAGAATCCTCAGTCTTTTAGTGTCTCACTTTCAGTATCAGTATCACGTCTCTACTATTTTTGGCTTGCCGATTTCCCTGCGCGGGCGGCTCATTTCAGTTCGGCTTGCAGTCATGTTCTATGTCTTACGGATTATGTCCTCTTGGACTTTGTACTGGGTAATTATGCTTATGGGCTCTCTTCCGGTCATAAAAAGGCCTTGAAGTTCTTAGTTTTTGAATGGTTCCCAACTCTTTTTACCAGATTCCAATTACAATTCCAACCCTCAAAGCAAGTATCTATAGGACATCTAGTCAGGTTTTCAAGCAATTTTTGTAAGCATGCCTCTGAGAGGCTAGAATCCCCGAGACCTCGGTCTCTCTGTAATTTTATTTTGTATTAATATAGAAGTAGCCCAATTTAGAAAAAAAACTCATGATCACATGATACTAAAATTGTATATTTGTTAGGACTACCCTTCCCACTTTATTTCTCATAGCCAGGAACCTCTTCATTCCATTCACTCCTACGTAAAAAATCATTCCTCCATAAGAATGATTCCCGGTAGCCCTGTGACACAATGACATACATACATACATATAAACGTTAGCATAAAACAATCATGATCCATGATGACCCTGTCAAACATGACATACATACATACATACATACATCTATACATATACAGACATCAGTGGAATCATGATCACAACATATTTACCATATACCATGAGGTCAAGGTTATGAGAAGTTTCTTTATCTGTTCACAACATGCACAACATTGAGAACAATGATTCCCAGTATAGCCAAGGCATCTGGAGCCTCAAATCCATTTACTTTACCTTTACTAATTACTTTTCTTATGTTTTTACTACAACCATCCATTTACCACAATGGACCTCTTGATGGTGCTAGCCCCACCAACATTCAGGGGATCTCCCTGATATGAAGTCCCAACTACACCTTGTACTATTTGAAGTACGGTTCCCAATAGTGGGTGGTAATTTTATGTCTTGACTGCGGAAACGCTTAGAGGGAAGTGTGTTCACTTTGGGTGAGAACAAGTGTGTGACCCTACATAGTGTCAAGTGCAATGTGTGAAGGTTCCAACACACGAAGGGAGAAGGAAGTACGCCCCTTAGAAGCATGTAATAGTATGTAGCTTTAAGGGAACACACGAGCAGAATGACATCACAAGTTAAGATGCAGAAGAGCCCACAAGTTAAAGTGATGGATTAATACAACAACACACATTCAACAAGATTCATACAAATGAAAACTAAATAGTTCATAATAATATGTGTAAGTTAAACAACATATATTTCTAATACGACAAAAATAGTCCTACTATATTAACAACATATGCATGAAAGTGTGTTGCCTCTGATTTTAATATTTATAAGTGAAAGTTCCATTCATGCATGCACCATTAACAACCAGTAGCCCCAATAGTAGAACATTATAGTAAAGAACACCTGCTCCTCCAAAGAACCTTATAAATCATTGTAGTATCTTACATGATTTATAAGGTTCTATTTATAACAATAGGGGTTGGCTATTTAACTCCCCCTTTGTGACCTTTGGACTACCCTCGTGACTCTTCAAATTATTCATAAAATAACGCATTACATTACATGATGACTTTTCATATTCTAATATTAACACTTGCAATTTCTTTTTTTGCTAAAGCAAGTGTGAATCCTTCTATTTCATTAAATCAAAAAAATAGTGTACAATTTTTACAAGTGTGGAGCCCATGACAGCCAGGTCAAAACCTTTTAGCCTAACAAAGAAAACCCAAACCCAAGGAAAAACAAACAAAAATAAAACCTGGCTCCCGGAAAGCCCATGAACTTTCTCGCTTCACCGCTATCAGAAAAGCCCGAACCATCTGAGTCGTCCAAAAAAAGCACTAAGATTGACGGCCGAGGAAGAAATGTCTCAGACAAAAAGACTGAAGTTTAATGGTCCTGCCCCCCAAGTTGCAAGATCTGACTCAACCATTGATCCCCATTAACTAAATCCAACGAACGAGATTGATATTGCACCAGACAAGGTGGTTTGACATTAATGTGCGGAGAAGGGCAGTTTTTGGAGCCCTCTCCCTGCCACGTGTTGGAAGTTGCATGACATCGCTGCGAAATCTCCAAAACCGTTTCCCAATTGAAAGTAGTGCGATCAACGAGAAACTACCTAGGAGGCGGTATTCCATGCGGAGACTTGATTTCTTAAAAATCCGGCATCCGTAAAAAACAAGGCTCTTCCTGCGCATGTGGATCTCCCTTGACTGAACTTGGAACCCTAAAAAGATGAGAGGCTTGTCACTGAACAAAGATCTCAGGGACTCGTTTCATTCCCCACGACAAACAGAGATCTTCCTCTTGCTTACTCTGGGAATATGAGCGACAAGACAAGGTTTTCTCCACGCCATAGAACTGTTTATTAGATATTGATGACACATGTAGGTGTTAAATGTAAAGGTCGAGTCAATTTGATTCCTGGTCCAAGGCTCTGTCACTAAAATCCAACTTATCATTTTCTGCCTGTTCCTGTAAAACCACCTTTAACCTACTCCAAGGTAGCTCATGCCATTTTGATACCACTCTATTCTCTATATTGATAACACCTTGGTTGGCTAGCAAATCTGCCAATTTGTTCGCCGACCTGTGGACATGCTTAAAGCCTACTGTACGGAGGATTTGAAGGTGGTCTTGAATCCATTGAAAGCCCTGAATTAGTCTCCATTTTTTTGAGATTTTTTCTGGCTTAGTGACCCCGCTGATTTTCTTGACTGAGTTGATAATACGTTCAGAGTCAGCCTCCACTATCATATTTTGCCTATTTTCCTGACTCATGAAATCCAAGCATTGCTCCATAGCCATCAATTCTACCAAGTTATTAGTAGCCTGACGCAGATGACAGTGGAAGATGAAGAGGACATTACCATTCTCATCTCTAAGCACCCCTCCATAACTAGCTATACCCGGGTTTCCATTTGAAGCTCCATCGATGTTGTATTTCAGATAACCCTTTGGAGGAGGATGCCAGAAATCATTTGCATCCCTTAGGGAGATAAGATTTCTATCCAGACCTTGAGAGGAGATGCCTTGTAGGCCCAGTTCACAGAGAAATCTCAGGTTAGTAGTTGAAGGAGGGTTCTTGAGGAGATTTTGCACTATGGTACTAACGATTTCCTTGAGCTCTTTTAAGATCAGCTCAAAAATGCAATGGGAAGTTCTCTTTTCATCTTTGAAGATTTGGTTGTTCCTCTCTTTCCAAACATTTCAAACAATGAAGCTCAGAAAAAGGGCCCAAGCAGTGGCGAGAACTTCAATGTCTGAAAAATCTCTCCTCCAGTTGGTTAGGGTGTTGCAGATGTTATTTTTGTCTCTATCTGTTTGATGGAAAATAAAGGAAAAAGAGTCCCACAGACTAGAGGAGAACATAGAACTGTTGAGAAGGTGTTCCATAGTTTCCTCATGAGCTTCACAAAGCTGGCATCTGGAAGGTCCCAAAATGCCCCTCTTCCTAATACTGTCCCAGGTTAGAATTTTCCTGTGCTGAACGAGCCACATGAAAAGTTTAATTTTTATCCAGCCCTGGTGTCTCCAAAGGTTAAGCCAGGTTTTGTCTGGAAATTTAGAATTAAGGTCAAGGAGAATGAGCTTTGCTTCCTTGAGGTTAAAAACCCCCTCATTATTATTGCCCCATCTCAGTTGATTGTGGCCCTCAGATTTCAGAATCTTCCTCTGATCTAACATTTCCTTAAGAGCTTCTACTTTAGCCTTCATGGTGTTGTTATCCCTAAAATCAAAATTCCTCCAGATTCTCCATTTATAATTGTTATTGGTTTTCTCCCAAAAGTATTTTACCTTAGAAAGTCTATTTCTATCAGTGTTTTCCTTAAGATCCCTTAGGTCTTCGTTTAATAAAATAGGTTCTTGTTTCCATCTGTCCTCCCAGAACAAGCTGAGATTTCCTTATCCGATTTCCCAACAGCTGTTTCCTTGGACCAAACTCCGGTTATCCTAGGCTTTGTTCCAAATGTGAGAGCCCTTTCTGTGACCTGACATTCTTATTAGGTCATGGTTATGCCAAGTGCTGGCATATTTTTCTTTCCAAATGGTTGCCCACTACGCCTCTAGCTCTTTAACCCTTCGCCACCATAATTTGACACCTAGAACCTTGCTGAGTAAGTCAGGGTCATCCAAACCTAGCCCACCAAAGCTCTTAGGATTGGAGATTTTATCCCAAGCTACCAAGGCCCATTTCTTACGATCCTCCCCCTTACCCCAAAGGAAGTCTCTCTGAATGAAAAGTGTGCAAAAAGAAATGCTTGTTGAGAATGCAACAAGATGATGGAGCTTAGTGGAAAGGAGTCGCCTTCACTAAGTGGTCCCGCGGGCTATTTTTGGCGCAAGTCTATTTTTAGACTATGTCTATTTTTAGACATATGGATCATGTCTATGGATTGTAGGTTGTTGTTTATGGACGATTGATCAAGTTGGGAAAAATAGATGGACTTCTATTTTTAGATCACAGCGGAGTGACTGCTCAGTCTAAATATAGAACAGTCAAATATTATTAGCTCATAATAATATTTAGACTATAAACTTTGTCTTATTCTCTTGGAGCACTTCAGGATGAGCTACGGATGTGGTACATGCAGATCCCAGAAGGAAATACGTGGTTACCTATGGGATGACTAATATTTGCATGCAGGACTTCAGTTAGAACTCAAGTGAGTTGAGTTTAGTGGACTGGAGGTGCAGTTGATGGAGTTGTGTTCAGTTTAGCTTTGTTAAACTGGTTGTATTTAGTCTAACTGGAAAATAGACTAGAGATGAGTTGGGTGAATTAGTTATTAATTAATTCACAAGTTATTAACTCATAATACAACTAATGAATACATCAGTTAACTCAGTTGCATGTCAGTGCATGTTAGTTCAGCAGGGACAGGTGTTAGAGGATCAGATTGCTATCAGTTGT
>APFE030459091.1:0-17504 GCA_000404065.3 Pinus taeda | reverse complement strand
ATAATTAAATTTTCTCCTCTTTTTCCATCATTTATTTATTTATTTTTGAATTTCCTTAGATTATGGTTTTTTCCTCATTTGATAAATTTCCTTCCTACTCTCTTTTTTCCCTCCTTATATGTCTATAGACTCTGTGAATATACTTGGGTTTTTATTTTTGTGGAATGCGCATATCCATTTTCTACATCTAACTCGCTCATACAGATGCTCATATAGGGCTTGATAGATCCAGTTTGGTAATACAGATATTTGCTAGAAGGGTTTGCTAGACTGAGTTCACATATACATGTGTTTGCTATATCTAGTTTTTTCGATATAGGGGTTTGCTAGATCCAATTCATTGATACAGAGGTTTGCTAGATCTAATTCGACAATACAAGTGATTTCTATAGCTAATTAATTGACATGTGGGCTTTAGATATTTGCTAGATCCAGTTCATTGATACAGAGGTTTGCTAGATCTAATTCGACAATACAAGTGATTTCTATAGCTAATTAATTGGCATGTGGGCTTTAGATAGATGATTTTTATTGTTTTGGAATGCATATATCCATATCTAACACAAGGGTTTTAGATAGAGGATTTCTATTGTTCTAGAATGCATATATCCATAGCTAGGTCTATTTCCCTAATACCCAAGTTTTGATAATGCAGGTATACCAGCAATACTACATGGGTTTTGATAAAAATATTTTATTGTTGTGAGATTCATATATCCATAGCTAGATCTATGACTCTAATGTATGGGTTTTGATAATGTTGGTTTAACATCGATAAGAGCTCCATAACTCAGAAGCAAAAAGAAGCATTAAGGTTTCAACACCAAGTTATATCCACTTACTCCAATTTTTATTGTTGTGAAATGTATATGTCCATAGTAGTTGTAGTTCAATGAATCTGCTTAACCCATTCACCAGATAATATAGAATCACCACAGTTATATTGAATAGCAATATTGAATGGTTAGATATATTTTTTTATAACTATCACCATTTTGTATAGTAATCCATATCATTTTTACCTAAAGACTAATAAAAGTGTTTTAATAATGCAGGTCCATCCAATGTATTCACACATGAGAAAAATAGATTCATAGTGGAGGGGAAAGGCATGCATAATTTTGATGTTATGCTTTTGCATTTCCACTGTTCGAAGTTGCACCATTAGAATTTGCAAGTGGATTCTCCTATTCCATAAGGATATGTGCATGTTGAGGCCTTTCCATATCACACCCCCTCCATATATCTAGTATACGCCGTGTTCATACCCCCAAGGTATTCCATGTGTCACTTCTACTACGTTGGTTTCTGCTCCTCCATTGGTTACCTCTCTTGTTTCCTCTCCTCTGGCTCCTGTATTTGAGGTTTCAATACCAATGGCAGTAGTAGAAAAACCATCGAATCAGACACCTAAGGCATCATCACCATCAGAAATAGTAGAAACATCCATAGCAGCTACAGCCGCTCTCTGCTGCAAAGTTGTACTTTTGAAAGGTCAAACATCAGGCATGGACCATCTAAAGCATATGGGAACCTTTGAAATCTTCTCCATATCTTAGCTATTTTAAAAAACCTCTAACCTTCTATATATGATATAGTCTAAAGCATATGGAAACCTTTGGACTTTTCTCCATATCTCAGCAATTTTACAAAGTCACTAACCTTATGTATATGATACAAACAATGTTTGGTTGCAAAATTGATGTATATGATACCAATGACATTTTGTTACAAAATTTATGAATATGATTCTCCCACTTGTATGTTCGGTTTCATTTATTGAATAATGGCGTGATCAACTCAATGCTTTGCTCACCACATATCACTACATTATAAGATTAAATTTTATGCCTTATGTACATTTTGAAAATTATCAACGGTATTTTGATGGAGAACTATTATGTATGATCATACTATTGTCTATGGATAGATGTTTTGAATTTACCTTAGAATAATGATATTCATGAAAGATTTTTTATCTATGTAATCACACATTTTAATTTTAGTTGATTTGATTAAAGATGGCCATGATATTTATTTATTTATTTCTTTATTTTTTCTTCTTCTGAATAAGATTGATTCTATTAAAGATACAGAAACAGTGTTACAAGGAGCTTCGGCCTCTACAGAAACTATAATAGAGTAATAACCAGGCATTAGCCATCAATAACGGAAAATTTAGACTACCCAACCAAGGAAACGAGTCTCAAAAGGGTTTGATCTGCCCATTCAGGGGAAACCAACTTATATAACAACAAAAACCAAGTTTGAGAGTTTTCCAGCATAACAGAAAATAACCGAACAAAACCAAATGCCACATGGAAACCATCACAAAAGACAATCATCAGAAAAAACTTGATGACACGGAACCTAGAGAGGTAAGAAGAGCCGGCTAGGTGTCAGCAGGTGGCGGTGTCCCCTCCATGATGCGACACCTGTAATCAGATGGGTCCTCATCAGGCGGTGTCTCCTCTAGACTGGACACACATAATTAAATGGATCATCCCTAGTATGCTGCTAGCCACTGGACATGGCCTCCCACTTCCCTGTGCCATCTGGAATGCTTGTGCCTGTTGTCTCCTTCCCATGTCCTCCTAGGTTCATTGCTTCTTGATTGGGGTGAGCAGCTTCTCATCTGTTTCGAACCTCCTCCTACGAGTTGCTCCTATTTCTATCACCATTCTTGTTCCTAATGTTGCTAGCCTCGACAATATTGCATTGAGGCTCCTCCTTGAAGGCAATAGAGACTCTGGCAATGATACAGGGGTGCTTCAGGGTGCATCTAAATTGGAATTGAGTGTAATGTGAGGGGTTCAATGATGGCTCAGAGCTGGTTTGAGAGTACTAGGTGTCCACTGTATGTCTTTGTTTAGCTCTCTGGCCTTGTCCTCTTCCCCTTCCACTGCGAGTGTTAGGATAACGATCCCTACTTGGAGCCATAAATGTAGGCAAGGGGGAGTTAGCCTGAGCTGAATTAGGTGGGGAAAGCGAGGGCAAACATATTTCTCGCACACAGCTGCTTCCTCGACGGTTGCGCATTCTGTTCCTGAGGCAGGGCATGTTGACAGGGTGGATATTAGGGCTCTAGGTACGGGTAGGTGTTGGAGATGGGGTGGAGTAGCTACGGAAGGTGGGGGAGTGGGGAATACAAGTGCCAGAGGTAGAATTGAGACTAGAGATAGCAAATTGGTAATGGGAGAGCGGGTTATGGGATAAATGAGCACCCTCAGTGAACTCAATGCAGCAAAGAAGCTGACAGCGTCTCCTTGAAGCTATTTTGTAGCTTTGCTGAGCCACTATAGGAAGGCAATTGTAGGCGAGAGGAGGCAGAGCAAGGGGGGATGCTAGTTAATCTCCATATTGAGGTCTAGAACCAGAAGTAGGTGGCCTTGGCTCTCTCCTTGCATTAATGAATTTTGGTAATCATGTTTTTTGAGATCACGCTTCATTAAATGACCATAAGTGTTGGCGGTGGGCTTTGCATTGGCAGTGTGGGAGGCCATGTGTCTGTAGCACTTGCCCACCCAAAGTATCGTCACCATGCAGGCGGCATTAATCACCCACATCCGGGGTAAAGATGACCATGATATTATTAGTATTATCTTATTACATTATATATGTGTTGAAAATTGTCAATGTTTTTTAATGGAGAATTATCATGTATGATGGTGTTACTATTTCTCGATGGATGTTGTAAATTTACCTTAGAATAATGATATCTATGATAGGCGTTGATTTGGTAGTCATATATGTTTATTGAAAATTTTCAATGATTTTTTTATAGAGAATTATTATATATGATGATACTATTATTTCTTGAATGGATGTTTTCAATTTCCTTTAAATTTACGAACAAAAATTATGTTATCAATTTTAATTGTGATATATTATTCAATGATATTTATAAATTGTAATATATATCACTATGTAATTGAAATCAGTAAAATGAACCCATAAAGGGCGTCATAAATGGAAAAGAGGTACACCCTAAACAAGAATCCAAATTTGGATGTAATCATGGATGTAAAAATGTAAGTAGAATTGGATTTTAAACTCTATGTCAAGACAAGAAGAAAACAAGGAAAAAAAGAGGATTTTAAACTAGAAGTAAAAAAATATGCCACACTAGACACAAAACGGAGCAAAACAAGACATAAAAAGGACACCCAGGGTGCAAACAAGGACGCAAAAATGGTCACTAAACCAGATGTAAAAAAGGAAACACATCTAGACAAAAAATTGAATGCAAAAGGGGATGCCAAGTTGGGCGTTAAAAACAAACAATAAAGGATGCAAATTTAGACACCAAATGAGGATGCAAAGAATGGTGTAAACTTGGGATGCAAAATTGAGCTAAAAAAAGGATGAAACTAAGGACTCCATATTGGATGCCAAAAATGATGCATAACTAGATGCAAATTTATACTCAAACATAGGTGAAAAATGAGATGCAAATGCGGACACAAAATGAGGAAGAAAAAACAATGAAAATTTGGATGTTGGAAAGGATGTAGAATTAGACACCAAAAACGATGCAAACTTTCATGCAAAAATAATGCAAAAAAAGGCACAAAAAATGGTGCAAAACCAGATGCAAAAATAGGTACAAAATTAGAAGCAAAAACTGACATAAGACTAGATGCAAAAATTAGCACAAACTAGATGCAAAAAAAGGCATTAAATTGCATGCAAAATATGGTGTAAAACTTGATGCAAATGATGGAATAAAACTAGAACCAATTAATGGCACAAAATAGGAAGAAAAAAACAATGAAAAGGCATATGAAAAAAATGGCACGAAACTAGAAGTAAAACCTGACATAAAACTAGATGCAAAATATGATGTAAAAGAGGATGCAAAATATGATGTAAAAGAAGATGCAAAATATGGTGTAAAAAAGGATGAAAAATCTACCGTGCAAAAGGACACTTTAAAAATTGTACAATAGATCCATTTTTAGTGCCAAGTTTCTCATCCTAATTGGAAAAAAAATACACTAAAATCTGGTGCTAAATTTGGTGCCAATGGCCTGTTTTGTTGTAGTGTAACTATCTTTCTCAAAGAAGTAGAGATAACTTGGATGTACCAGGAAGATAATCATCATCATGTAACTCGTATTTTTTCTCACATATCAGAGGGAACCTGAGGGATTCTAGAAATTTATCATTCGAGGAGATCTAAATGTTGCAACAAAAACAGAAATCGCTACGAGCAAGGTTACTATGCCCAAGTATTGAATGAAATAATAATTGTAGTGAACTATGTAGAGTCACTGGTATAGACTAAACTAAAGAAGCCAGATTAGATAAGTAAAATCGTAGTAAAAAGACATTTCTATAAAAAGATCTCAATACATCAGTATATGAAATAGATATTATGAATACATCATATGACCATTGGGAAGACAAAGTACCTAAAGACCAATGTCGTAAGGGAAGAGACCTAGACAATTGTATAACGAAGACCATGTTCATAGTATGTGGTGAAAGTAGAATATTTTGATGTCTTTTCCCAAAACTTCCAACATTGGAATTACAAATGAAAAGAGAAAAAACATATAACTAGTATATTAACACATAACTTACATCAACCATAAACCATAGTTGTTCAGGAAAGAACTACGGTAACCATTGAAAATGAATAGAAGCGCACCATATCGAAAACCAACATAGACTACCATATGATTGATGCACAAGAACTAGAAGTCAAGGAAAACAAGTATTTTAAATCAGACAACAAGTTTCAAATAACCAAATATGTATATAAGAATGTCATATAGTGCAGATAACAGGATTGCACTCTAGACATAATACATTTGATATTGAAGAGGGAGTCCATACAGGTTGCTTGACTTTAATTTGAATTTGTGGAAAACCTGTGAGCAATTATGAAACCAATCTTTCGGACTAACTTGGTGAGTCCATCATCAAGGCAATGAGATAGTATTTGAGAAGAGAGAATGAATTTCAGAACCTTATTAATAGTTATTAATTAATTTTTTTATTTATTTTTGGTGGCTCATTAATTTATTAATAATTTGATATTATTTAAATGAGTTAATTTAATTATTATTATTTAATTAATTAAATTATTTATTATTTTTTTTTTTATTTTATTTTTTTTATTTATTTTATATATATATATATTTATTTATATATATATATATATATATATAATATATTATGTATATATATATTATTTATTATAAATTTATTTTTTTATTAATTATTTAAATTATTTATTTGGATATGTGATATTAATTTATTTATTATGGATTGATCTATTAATCACTCCTAATTATATCTATTAATTGATAAGTATTAATGTTATATAATATTTGGTTATTATTATATTACCATTTGGATTTATTTAATTGATTATTTAATGTGCTGTGTATCTATTATATATATGTATTTATATGTATTTGCTATTTTGATTAGTTTTAATATTTTTTAATTCTTGTTGATTAACAATATTTTATATAATATATTTATTATTATACAATATAGATATATATTTTTGTATTATTATTATTTTTCTTTTATTTTTTATTTTTTTTATTTTTTTAATGAATGTGTGAAAATGATGGATTAGTGCTTTTTTGTTTTATTTATTAGGGGCTTCCATGTGTTACTTAGCTTAAGGCCATCATCTCTATTCATGTTATTAGAGATTTTTTCGATTTCAATAGCTTCCTTCACCCTTCTTTTTAAATAATGGTCTTCTTTATGAATTAATCTTGCCTGTTTTATGCAGATATAGTGTGAGGATGAACATGCATGCTCAGCTAGACCTGATTTTTCTGACCTATCTTTTGAAATATCATTAATATGCTCTCTTAACCTAATGCCAAATGATCTTCCTGTTTCCCCTATATATATTTTGCCACATGAACAAGGTACTGAGTAAACTCCTTTGAGATTTTTTGGGTCTATTAGGTCCTTGGCGGAGCTTAGCATGTTTTTGATGGTGTTAGGGGGTGTGAAGGCCACCATAATGTTATGCTTGGTGAGAATTCTGGATATTTTGTCTGTGGTGCCTTTAATATATGGTAAGGAGATTCTAGGGTTTTCTAGGGTCTTTCTCTTTTGGTTATTGGTTGTGGATTCTTTAATAATTTTATGGATAACGTTTTTCTCACAGCCATTGTTTATAAAAACTTTGTAGAGGTGGTTAAGTTCTTCTTCTAAATGTTCAGGGTCAGAGATTCTTGAAGCTCTGGTAGCTAGGGTTTTGATGACACCAACTTTTTGCTTTGGGTGGTGGTGGGAATTTGAGTGAAGGTATTTGTCAGTGTGAGTTTGCTTCCTGAAGACTTGGTGGCTTAGCTTGCCATTTTTCTTAGTGAGGAGGACATCTAGGAAGGGGAGTTTGTTGTCTTTTTCAATCTCTATAGTGAATTTAATGTGTTCTGAGAGGCTATTTAAGACAACATATGAAAATCTAAATCAATTGATGTAGGCAATATAGTTTACAAGATATAGCAATACTACATCCACCTCATAATGCAATTGGGTGACCATTAATAGTTCCAAATTAAATAGGTATCCTCTACCAAAAATGTTTGAAGGATGTGGTCCAACTAATAGGTGGAGAGGTTTAGTCCACACAAGTCTTGTGGTGCAATCTTGGGTAGGACTGTGTATGCCCAATAATTACTACATACACAATTTCTTTAGTTGACAAAAAAATTATCATCAACTCGATAATTATTAATAATTAAATTAAAATTCTAAAAATCTGAAAGACAACATATGAAAATCTAAATCAATTGATGTAGGCAATATAGTTTACAAGATATAGCAATAGTACATCCACCTCATAATGCAATTGGGTGACCGTTAATAGTTCCAAATTAAATAGGTATCCTCTACCAAAAATGTTTGAAGGATGTGGTCCAACTAATAGGTGGAGAGGTTTAGTCCACACAAGTCTTGTGGTGCAATCTTGGGTAGGACTGTGTATGCCCAATAATTACTACATACACAATTTCTTTAGTTGACAAAAAAATTATCATCAACTCAATAATTATTAATAATTAAATTAAAATTCTAAAAATTTGCTAATTAAATTAAAATTCGAAATTTTTTAGCATACTAATTTAGATAAAGAATATATAACAAAAGTTTTAATCTCACGTTTTATCAGATATATATTATACTTCACCAAAACCATCTTTTAGAGTAAATTAATTTAAAGAAATAAAAATAAAAAAAACATTGTGGGCATGATAAATGAAAAACGACAATAAAAATATACATTGTGGTTAGTACATCATTAAAAGTTGGATAGTTGGTGTTGTGTGATTGTCAATATCATATTGCTTTAAGTGACATCTCAACAAATAAAGTGTCACCCAATGCATGTATTAATAATATCGATGGTGATGGAGGATAGGTAGGGGTGAGAATTATATTATCAAATATTTTAGGATGGAGTTGCATAAATTTCAAACATGCAAGGATGGTCATAATTTACATGAACTCTACATCATAGACAAATTATTTACAGAATGCTTATTATTATTTAATAATAATAATGGTGTATATTAGATGTGTTGTATTTGTAATATGTCCTTGTATTTATGTCAAATGGTCATGTTTTCCATCCCTGATACAGTTAGGAAGAGGTGTAGTCTTGTTCATTCAAAGGTAAATCAAAATGGAAAGGAAACACATTAAATGACCATCTGAGAGAAATCTCACCATATCGAGGGTCAATATCAAATGAGAGACCCAAAATTTCGGGAGCCAAAATTTGGAGGAGAGCTAAAAAGGGGAGTGTCGAAATATCAGAGGCTGAAATGAAAAGGGAGTGTCGAATTTCAGGCTTTGGTCACATCAGAACCCCATATATGAAGAATAGGAAGGAAGGTATATCGAGGCCCGATACTAAAAGGATGGGCATCGGAGATTGGGACCCCACAACCCTTCAAAAATGTAATTATTTATATAAGGGTCAACATCACTGAGAGGGGGCAAAAAAAAGGAAATCATTGAAAATATTGGGACCCCAAGGAATCTTTCTCTCTCCTAAAGACATGACACATGACAATAGATAATTGGCTCTGTGGAGTTGACAAGGTCAATGACGTCAGTGTGATATGGCTGTATAGTGCATGTAGTAGTGGACTTCGACATCTTAATGGCCCTAATGGAGAAAATTTGGGTGACACGTGTCACAACCAAGGAGGCTCTATGTGGAGACAATGATATTAGGATGACGACCTTTCGAAGGTTGGAAGTTTAGAGGAAATAGATTTTGTAAGCCCCTATTTAATTCATTTATTTGATGGAGGGGCTTCGATGTTGTTAGCACTTGGTCATGAGGACTTAGAGGACCAAAGGCATAGAAAATGTGGAGTACCCAAGTGCTATGTTGAATATAAGAAGTCAAAAGTCTTGGATTGCTTTTGAAGTTGCTTTTTTTAAAAGATTCTAATGAGAGGGGTTTTCAATGTGTAGTTGGTAGTTCGTTTCGAGGGCCCAAAGAACCAAGGGCATGGACCAAGGTCAAGCACCCAAGTGCTATGGAGCCCATCGGAGATGGGATACATCGTAAATTTGTTCTAATTTCTAACTTGAATAAGTTCTGATGGACAAGATCCGATGTTATGTGACACTCAGTCATAAGCATTCAAAACAATTGAGGGCTTAGGGAGGACAGAGCACCTAAGTGCTAAGAAGGAATATCGTAGCAAGGAGATATCATAACTCTATTCTAGTTTAATTTTAAAATGTTTATGATAATAAGGAGCTCTGACATTATGTTGCACTTGGTCACAAGAATTCAAAGAACCAAGGGTGAAGCACAAATACTAAATGGAGATGGGTTCTTAATAGGAGCCCGAAGGCTTAATAATTCAAGCACCCAGTACACTAGTCATGGCACAAGGTTCTATGGTGAAATTACGACAAGAGGAATAAGAGAAAAGGGGTTGAGGGGCATCAGAATGTTACAATTTCATAATTTTCCCTTTTATAAGAGTTACGATAAAGGAAGGTTCTGATACTACAGCCCCCCTCAAGCGCTATACTAATTGTCACATGTATTGGTTCTATGGCATAAGAATAATAAGGTGCAAAGCACAAGATTGCTTGAGGCATTGAAACTTTGGATTTTTGTAACCTCATTTTAGTTAAATTTATGATACGCATCGGCTCTAAAACTACACCATGGAAGTGTTAAGAGGTGTATTGGGTTCTGATAGTGTACCACAGAGGAAATAAAGGAATGGATGTGTTGGAAGCTAGGTCACGGGGCACCTTCAATGCCACCAAGCCTAATCATGGCCTGCTCCAGAAAGAGGAAATTCAAGTTGTTAAAGGTAGAAAGTGACAGGTGAACTAGCCAAGAATCATATGGGAATATAGTAACAAAAATATGGCTAGATCATGAGCCTGCCACTCATCCAGACATTGGATCCTAACTCTTCCTAAGGAAATCAGAGGAATCAAAATGGAGATATTTTTGTTATGTCCATCACGACACCTCACATTTCTCATGTTTTGTTATTTTGTAATTTTTTTCATTTTCAAGAAGATAATCATATCCGTTTTGTAATCATTAGGACATTCACATGCTCAGACAGCTGAGTCAATCAAACAATTGTAACATTTGAAGATATTTTGTAGGTTTTTTTGCTTTATTTCTACCTATAAAAAGAGGGAGGAAACTAATTTAAAAGGCTAAAAAATTATACTCTCAGAGGATCTGAAGTCTGTTTTCTAGAGTTCTGAACTCTTTTTTCTAAGGAGGTTCCAAATTTGGTTCTAAAGTCTTATTCCTGAGCTTGTTATTGTTTCTTTAGTAAATTTTTGGTATTTAGGCCTATGATCAGTTTTCATTTTAGAAGTTAATGAAGAGTTTCTGGTGATTCCAAGCATTTGGGATATGTAGTATGTGTTCTTCATTTGTAGATCATTTCATATGTGTTTATGTTCCTCGGAAATTGTGTAAGTAGTAGCTATTAGATTGACTTATAAATCATAGATTTACTATGTTATATTCTAGTAGACAATCCCTATGAAGATTATAGATTTACTATGGTATAGTGTGATATAATGTACTTATGAAATATTGAGTTGGAAACCTTAAAATACGCTCCGTAATTTCTACATTTTCTTTCCTTATTCTTTCATAATTCTATCGAGATTTATTCCATAGGATTATGTATTTACCTACCCCTCTACACTAGGTTCCTCCCTTGTTTTTCTCATTTTCGTCTTTACTATAACGAGAAATGTAAGCAACATTATCTGTTTGTCAGCCAACATACTTGAAGCATATATTCTTGGGAATGATGTTCTGTTACTACATATATTATATCTGCCTCTGAGAAAAGGTAATTGATCCAAATCTAAAATCATTTTCCCTTATCTCTTGCGTAGCAATTAATTATCTTAAAGAGAGACTAAGTTCTCTTAGGCACTGGTCTCTCCTCAACCGAAGGGTTGTCTCTAGGAGCCACAACAGGTTATATGGTTTAATTTTATTGAATTAGTTATTTAAATTACCAAAAATTAGATGGTGGGAATCACCAAATCACTATTCAATTCAATGTTATCATATTAATAAAAAAATGGTCACATAGATAATCACAATAATATAGAAAATCTAGGGACAACAAGCCCTAGGCAATGAAACTGAGAAAAAAGGCATGTAAGGTGTCAAAGATCTCTGCAGGGAGCATCAGATATTAGCCCAACAATTGGTAACCACTCGTTACTATGCTGGTCATCAAACCCCAGCAAAATCTTAGAGGAAAAAGGTTGCAAGGCCAACCAACAAGACGCAAATGAGCACCTGACAAGGGTAGAACATACTCTCTAATGGTAAAAAATTTACAACTTTAATATACTCTCTAATTGTAGACATTTTAGAGCTAACAATTTTTCTGAAAAAATGTTGGTGTTTTCAGTAGATTTTAGGTTAAATCTAGGTGGAATTTTTAAGAAGTCATATTACAGTTTTGTGGAATTTGGGATGCAGAGGGAGTTTCTGATGATGTCGAATCCATTTCTAGTATTAAAATGATGATTAAAACAATAAGAATTTAATATTTTGCAATTAAAAAAAGTGTAATATGTAGTGCAATGCAATAAATAATACCCATGTATATGTTACAAAAAGTTTAGTTTGAATAATGTGACGTTTAGACTAATAAACTACTATAAGGGTGAGATTGATATTCTTAAAGTATGATGACACTTTCTTAACCTCTTCAAACCACAAATCATATCACTTGATTGAGTAAAGAGATAGAACTCTATCTTCATATACGTAATTTAATGCATCATTTTTCAGTTTTTACCCAACAAAATATTTATATGGTAATTTTCTTTAATGTGATAAATTATTTTTTATAAACATTAGATGTATTGTGAGAATACGTTGTTATAATATTTGGTTTAATAATAATCTTAATTATTATCATTAAAAAAATAAATTTATATTAAAAATTAGAAATATTTAAATGAAACACAATATTTATTATAAAAAAGAAAAAAATATAAAATATATTCAACAATATTTAAAAGAAATCTAAATAATTTATATAATAATTAAATTTTAAATAAATAATATAACATTCCTATTATTAATTTTATGTCACATATTAATTTAAAAAATTTAAAACAAATCTGGTTTGTTTATTATCATATACACTACCAAATGTAATATAAATGAAAAATGAAATAATATAATATAGAAATGTGAATATTAAAAAACATAAATATATATACAACAAAAGTAACCAAACCCAAGTAATAATTTTACATGTAACTGCGTAAAGCTTTGGTTCCATTATTCACTCTAGTTACGCCTATATGTAACCTAGTGCATGGAATTACGTGCTTTAGATTTACCTAATATCACATATTTATTTTGTTCATAGTGAAATAGGTAGATCTATATTCATAGGGTTACATACACTAAATTGCCTACCTAGAAAGTATGTCAATTCAGTGATGGGATCACGTGAAATTATTACATGAAAAATGAAATAATATAATATAGAAATGTGAATATTAAAAAACATGAATATATATACAAGAAAAGTGAACAAACCAAATAATAATTTTACATGTAACTACATAAAGCTTTGGTTGGTTCCATTATTCACTGTGATTACACTTCGTGCCTGTAGATTTATCTAATATCACATATCTATCTATTATGTTCATAGTAAAATGAGTAGATCCCTATTCATAGTTTTTTTTTAGAGAGAAAAAATCTTCATAGTATTATATTGAGTCAATATAAAGAGTACATATAAGAGACAGCAAGGGTCAAAACTAGCGTCCTTGCGAGCATATGAAACCCATAACTTACAGATACTCTATTCATAGAGTTACATACACTAAGTTGCCATGTCGATTCAGTAGATGTGATCACCTCAAATTGGCTTAGAAAAACTACTATGCCAAATCTCAAATCTGTGCAGGTATCACATCACTTTGTGTGTGGGTATCACATCACTTTGAATAATTACTGTTTGATAATTCTAATTAAAATTATATATATCACATCACTTTCAAAAATCACATTTTGTTATTTCTAATTAAAAATATATTAAAAATAATCACTCCATAGTATTTAATAATTGTGATTTCATAATGATAGCCTAATCTTTTTCAAATTACAAAAATAAATTTCATAAAAATAAACTTTATAAGAATTCTCATTTCAAATATTTTTAAAATTTTAAAAATTAATTTAATTTTGAAAAACGGTTTGATAATTCTGATTAATTATATTATTTACATCACTTTGAAAATCGCATTTTGTTATTTCTAGATTAAAATTATATTAAAAAATACACTCCATAGTATTTAAAATATTGTGATTTCATATGATAGCTAATCATCTTTTCAAATAAAATAAAAATTTCATTAAAATAAACTTTATAAGAACTGTCCATTTTCAAATACTTTAAAATTTTTAAATATTAATTTTAATTTGAAAATTTAATTTTAATAGGAAAATTTATGTTAAACTTTATAAAAAAAATATTAGAAACAAAAAACAAAGAATTTTGACAACAATCAATTGCAATATAAAACTGATTATATGTAAGTTAGTTGTTTTTAGTGGGATTGTTTGGATTTTCAGGTACTTAAATCTAACAGAAAAAATTGAACTGAAATCTTGATTTGTGTTATTTAAACTGATTTTCTGACTGTATATATGGGTTCAGCACCTTGGAAAACCTCTAGGGCACTTTGATTGTGCAAAGGTTACCCATCAAACTTGTGATTTCAATAAATTCGTGAGAGATTTTAGAGAAATGAGATCTGTAAAACCCACAGAAAAAGCTTCCAAAAAGTCATTAGAGACAGCTAGATAAGGAAGTATAAGAAATCAGATTTTGGTACCAAAGTGAAATCAAATTCCAATAAAAAAAATATTTCCTGACTCTTGACCTATTTCAAACTTATGCAGTTTTTACTAAGCAAACCTTATTTGCTACCCTATACATCTATAAATGTGTAAGATAGTATATGCCCACTTTTTAATGGATACCCATACATTATCCGACAAATACTGCCCCACTCATTGATGAATACATAGCCTAACAAGTAAGGCTGGCCTTATTATTGCTGTCGTACAGAATGACGTTCCCTCATGTCAATCAGATAAACACGTGTTTAAAAAATGCAACACGAATCAAGCGCCTTTAATTAGCCCGGCAGTCACCCGACAGAGGGTGGAGTGATTAGCCCGGCAAAAATGAGGTGCAGGCAAAAGCAAGCTTCCTTCCATCCAAACCTAAGAAAAGGTCTGTGGTCACCTGAAGAGGATCAGAAGCTTCTCTCTTATGTAATCGACAGACGCACGCCCGGCTGCTCCTGGAACTCCGTCGCCAAGCAGGCTGGTAAACACCCTCGCCTATCTAAAATTTAATTGTTTATTTCTCTATTCGATTCGATTCGATTCGATTCATAGAAGTACCTTATAATATGATATTTGTTTTTTGGTTGATTCGGTAGTATCATTTCTAACGTAAGAGTATGAAGGTAAATCTGCTATAATTTTGGAGTTATTGCATATTTCGAGATTAGAATATGCAAGAGAACTTTTTCCAGTTGAAATCAGTATAGCTAAAAATGAGATTAAAAATAACAATAATTTTAAAATTTATATACAAACATTATAATATTTTCCATTATAGAAATTTTACTATTATTATTAGTATGCTGAATAGGGAATTTCAAAACTATGATAATTCATGGTCCATCTAAAAGTTTATGGAAAATTTAGGATCATTTACCTTTTGGATACAGTAGTTTAGTAATTATGTTTTTTGGTTTGAAAGTTACAGAAATTTTGGTCATATTTTGAAAAATCTGGCAGGGATTTTGTAAATCCAAGTAAAAATGGTTTAAATTTATAATTTTGGGTGCTTTAGATGTTTTCGATAATGTTTAATCCATTTTCACCATCAAAAACTTGATTTAATCACTACCTCTGCATAAATCTTTAATTCTTTTTTTACCCAAATTCTGTTCACTTTTGACGATCAAAACAATTCCTATGCCTGAGCTCCCTTTTGAATACTATTATTATTCATGGTCAATCTAGAAATTTATGAAAAATCTAAATATCACAACATAAATATCGCGTAAAAACTAATTTTAATTTAGAAAAAATTATATAATTAAAAACTATTATATATAATCTATTGAGATAAAAATTACTAACATTTACAATAATTGCGTGCATGTCTTTGATTTTCGGGAACTTTCTAATTTATATTTTTATTGTTATGTTAAAATGATATTTTAGAACATCCTTTTAATAATTTTTTAACAATATTAATAAACTATTCAAGTAAATGTTTAAACTTTTAGTTAAATGTTTTAATTGATTATATGTTAATTTTAAAAAAATATACGATAAAATATACCATTAACATTCCTGTTTCAGCGGCATGAATGTAATGAAAATGTATTCCAATAATATTGACGTGAATATCAACGTCTCTCCCATTTATTTATACACGAGTCTCCAGAGATGCGGGAAAAGCTGTAGACTCAGATGGCTTAACAACTTACGGCCTGGCCTTAAGCGAGGAGCATTTTCACGAGAAGAAGAACGACTCATTATACACTTACAATCCATTCTAGGCAACAGGTTTCTTTGTTTCTCCATTCCTAACCCTTGTCTTTACCCTAATATCATTCTTTCCTCACATATTGATTACATTTCACATTTTATTCCTACCTCGATGTCTACGATGCTGAACAGGTGGTCGCAGATCTCATTACATTTGCCGGGACGGACGGACAATCAGATAAAGAATTACCGGAACTCTTGCATCAAGAAAAAGAGCCAGCCGTACAGTGACGCCATGCCCAAAGGACACCAGAGACCTTATAACGGCGAGTGCTATTTGTGTGACTATAGCAAAGTTAATGCTATAGTCCTTACACCCCTAACACCCCTGACATGGTTTTGACATCATCGCATGCTATGAATTTCCCATCCCTCATACTATTTTCATGCATCCATGCATGCTTTCCGGCGATGCTCCCTCCCCGCCCTTGACCTCACCACAAAGGTAATCCGGCCTGCCCACCTCCGGTTTATAGTTTTAATGCGCTTTATCAACCGGTTAATTACTCCCACCAACCATGTTTAATACGCCCACCAACCAGACTCGCCTAATGTATCTGATTCAGGGCTAATCCCCGGCAATTGAGACCCTGCAAACATCGACAGCTGAAAGCCAGAGCAGCGGGGAAATTCAAGACTTTGGGGATCCCTGCGGCGAACAAACTTTCGAAGTAGCAGAGTTTGATGATTTTTGCTGCGAACCGGCTTTGGTAACGCTCTAATTACAAATCCCACTTACCTCTATTTGCTTCCATTTCCTTTTCGATGTTGCTTCTATCTGGATCCAGTTATTTCAGAAATAAATTCTGCCCACTGTGTACTGTCTATAATCATATTTTCAGAGTACATATTTATATAAGCAAAAGGGAATCTAAGTCTCGACAAGGTTCGAGAGACCGTTCCCAATCTGGGGATGCTAACTAAAACAACTGGTAGATTTTTGTCCTGTGTAACATTAGATGTCTAAATAAAGAGGAAGCTTAACGGGTCGATTGTGATCAGGAATAAGAATTCTGCCCTTGGAATCGTAAGGACTGTTACGTGCCGAGGTATGTACCGCATCAGACCGAATCTAGCATAATGAATTCAACATTATGTGCAACCTGTTTCTGGACTACTGTCTTCTGAACATCATGCAAGCTCGGTTAAATTGACGGAAAAAATTTGAGGTTTATACTATACCGAAAAAATCTACCAAAAAAAACTTTCAAAAATTTATACTAAAAACAATTTACTATACTCACACAGAGAACTCGATTAGCATTCGCCATCATAATAAACAGGTAAGTCTCGAAGATTCTGGATTCAAACCAAACTTAAAAAATACATTATTATATATAGAAAGATTTAATAAGAAATATATATATAAACATTTATAAATATAAAA
>APFE030459087.1:7341-18230 GCA_000404065.3 Pinus taeda | reverse complement strand
GGAGCAACAAGGCTAAGAGAGGAAGAAAAAGAAAAACTGAAATACCAACAAAACAAGGAAACCAACAGTCACAGGAGCAGTCAGAGGATGACATTCCTCTTGCAGAAATTTTGGGGAATATTAGCAAGAAGGATGCTAGAAGAAAGAAAGCCAACCAAAAGATAGAGAGCACACCCTACACAAAGAAACCTAAGATATAAAGGAAGAAGGAAAAAATTCAAAAGCCTCATGTGACAAACTTAAGAAGAAGTACCACACTAGATCCAAAACCAAAAGAACAACCTACAAAAAGTATGGAGTATATTGACCTATAAGCAAAGGAAAATTCAAGGCTTTCTCCACAAACTTTCATCACACCTCCTCAGAGTGCACGCTGAAAAACACTTAAAATTGATCTAGTATACCAAAAATATATGATTATATTGAGTCTCTCGAGAAAAGAGATGCAACAATAACATCAGCTTCAAATCAAGAAGAAGTCCAGTTTAGTGAACCACAAGAAACTTCAGTAGTAAATGTTTTAAAACAAGAAATTTTCGAGTTGGAGACACTAAACAGGTACATTCAGAAGGAGAATCAAACTCTAAAGGCATAGAGTGAAATCCAAGTGGCTAACAGTGAAAATATCCTCGTAAAGAGAAGTCTTTGGTACAAGAAGAACAAGAAGCCGAAATAGAAAAACAGAGCTCTACAAAGGCAAGACATAAACCTGAAGTACAATATTCTCATGAAAAATCCATGGATGGCAGTGGGTGGAAAGAAGGGAAAAAACATGAAGTTGGATGTACTTGCAAAACTTTCCAAAGAAATGCAATAATTAAACAAGAGACATTACCTTTGTGTTTTGCATGAGGACATGCAAAGACCTCAGCATGGGAGAATCTAGAGTCTCATGATTGTTCTGTTTTTGACATCATTTTCCATCCATTTTTCCTCTTTTCATCATTACTATCAACTCCAATAGACAGCAAAATAAGATATTTTGACATGGTAAGGTACTCATATGTCTTATTTTTCATACTTGTTAATTTTCTTATTATTTAGTTAAAGATAGTAATAGCTATGAAATTAACATGAATCTACAGCTACCACCATGGTTTGACATATTCTACTACGCTAGAAAAGCAGAAGCACATGGGTAGATAGGAATTCATCTCCCCATGGTTCTCCTTCTATTTTTCAGAGCCAAATCATCAAGGAAATTTCCTAGTCGCACAGTCAACGGAGCAAGTCAATGCGTGGATGAACCGAGCAGCAATAGTTCAATTGAGTCACGACTCTATGATTTGCTTTCTAAATAGAAAATTGTCAAGAAGCATTATAATTTCCATTATTAGATTAACATCTAGATTAGGATTGTATTTAAGTTTTTAAGGCATGAAAATATCAGAACCGTTAGGCACGAATGCTATATATATATATATATAAACAAAAACTAGGGACACGCAGACATACATTTAATTAGTAATTGACAGTTTGAAGTTCCATGACTTTCTTCTTCTTTAATTGAAGAAGTATTTTCATGAATATGATGCGTAGTTAACTATTGATATAGAGTTATAAACCTTCTTTTTTGTGGAGGACCCCTGCAGACAGTTGAGGTTCATTCATTTTCTTAGTATTCAGTTCAGTTCATTTGATTATTTTTCTAGAATTTCATTATCAAATTTTCATTTGTTTTGTGTCGATTTCAATTCATTTCATGCTTTTTAAAATAGGACTATATATATAAATCTCCTTCCTTTCATAAATAGTTATATTTTTTTAGATCTTATTCTTTCTCCTTTTGTTTCAATATTTCAATTAAGATTGATAATTGTAGTGTGTAGATCTTAATCTAGGTTGTTTTATGAATTTGAACTTTGAATAGAAGTAATTATTTTTAGAGTAGAGGTAATTATCTTTGTAGAACATTAATTTAGATAGCTTTGTTTTTATCATTTACATAGTAACTAATAATAGTCAATTAAAAAAGATCATGATAGCTTACCTTAATTTCATTTTTAAGAATTGATTGTATTATAAATCTTTAGTTTTCATTAGGAACATAGGAATAAAGAAAATCCTTAAAAATAAACCATCCACAAATGGCGGTTGGAACAGTTACCTCGACAACCTGCTTAATGAATAGACTGGCACAAGTTTCTCCACTAAACTGTCTCGAGTGAAGAGAACCCCCCAGAAAATCCAAGTGAGTCACAATATTTCCATTGTGAGGGAAAGACATCACATGAAAGAGTGTCAATACGACAGCTTTCATTGCATAAACATAGTCTCACCCAAGGAGTAAATTGAAATCCAAGGGACCTCGAACTACCATAAGATCAATACTGATAGTTTTACCTTCCAAGGTAATAGAAAACTTAGGAAGGATCCCTAAAGGTTCACTAATGATTTTGTTAAAAGCTTTCAAATTCTGCGTAATAGGCACAAGTTGAGGGGAACCCAAAGCTTTCCAAGCAGTTGAGGATAAAATACTAACAGAAGCACCTTCATCTACCTATGTGTGAAGCATATCCCTACCACCAGCTTTGACAATTATTTGGAAATGGATGGAGGAAGGAAGACGAGGTTCTGTCAGTCTGTTCCAATCAAAGGAAAATACCTCTGTACTTGGAGGGGGTTCTGTAGAAATAGGTGAAATTCCCCTCGGCATAGAGGAATCTGATGTAACAAAAAGAACCTGAGCGGTATGAAGTTCACTCTCTAAAGGGAAAGTGGGATCGATCGAATGTGAAATTGAATCGACCACTTGATCAACTAATGCATCATCAACCTGAGTGACATGTGTTTCACTCTCCAATGGAAGAGTGTGATCGACTGTACTTGGAATTAGATCAATCACTCCATCAGTTGATGGTAGGTTGGGAGAAAGTCTACGGTAACCAGTTGGAAATTCTTGCTATGGAATAGTAAGGTTTTCCAACAATTTTGAGGCTTCATCAATGTGAGGGCAAATGTGAGTTTGATGACTCCCTTTGCATAACTTACAAGGAAACCTAACTTTACCATTTTTCCCAGGAACCTCACTATCACTGGTTGATGGATCAATGGAAAGTTGATGAGACCTTTCTGACCATACTTCCAAGACCTTTGGAATACCAGGACAATTGATAAGGAAGTGGTCACCCTTACAAAGCCTGCAAGGGTATTTGGGTTTACGATGCATGTCGGAGTTTTCCTCAACACAACTAACACTTACAGTCGTGGTAGGTTGGTTGACTTCTTTCTTATCTTGCTTCTTCTTCTTCTTCTTCTTCTTCCCTTTCGTCTTCTTCTTAGCCACCTGGTTACTAGTGTCAAGGCTTTTACCAAGCGAAGAGGAAGAAATGGAGGAAGAAAAATTAGGGGAAGAAGGTAAAGGGTCAACAGAAGGTTGGTGATGTTGAGATGGTGAACTCTGTTGAGGTGAAGCATTCGGTTGAGGTGGAACAATTGGAGTATCTTGGGCCAACGAAGTTGAAAATAACCATATCGGCAAACCTATTGTAAATCCAAGTAATGATAAAGTAGCCATATAAGGAGGACCAACATTTCCCAAGAAAGGAAAAGTACTAGGATCCTCGTTAAGAAGGGTTCCTTGGTTGGTAAATTTCAGAACATTTGCCATTATATTCAACTTCAGTGAATTTTATTAACAATTTAAAACTAAAATTAACAATTCACAATTTACACCTAACAATTAAAATTCACAATTCATACCTATGGTCTATAAAAGTAAAAACAAACAAATTAACACGCGCTATCAAATCGAGGAGTCAAACCACACACAAATAGTAACTTTCCGTACCAAATACACTAGTTGGTGATGAAATCCAATGTCAAAGAATTCAATACAGAAATGGCGGTTGGAACAGTTACCCCGACAACCTGCTTAATGAATAGACTGGCACAAGTTTCTCCACTAAACCGTCTCGAGTGAAGAGAACCCCCCAGAAAATCCATGTGAGTCTAGCCAACGTCTACACCAGGTACAGTGGGATCTTCCCTCCACCGTCACCTTAGGAAGAATCCTATAAATATGGTCACTATGGTTACCAACGGAAACAAATATACTTGGGGGAACAGTCTACGATCTGATACACACGCAAGGGCAGAGTAGCAAGCTCAATCCCCTTGAAGGCTCCTTGACATAAACAAAGGTTTACCAGCAAGTGACCCTAGGCTCCTCGACAATGGTTAATCCAAGGTTTACCGTTTGTAATACGTGAATATCTGGCGTCGTTCCCAATGAGGAAGGATTGATTCCCACACAGGTTCAGACACTATCTCATGCTTCTCCTTTAAGAGGAGCTTTCCCAGAGCATAGATGTAACAATTAGATTTTCTCCCTACCACAAGATCAACTACTTTTTTGTTTTACTGTCTTGGAAAGTTAACTAAAACCTATTCCAAGACACTAGCCTAAGCTAGATTGGTGGAAAGAGTCCTAAAAATGCAAAAAATACTAGATAAATTTTAATTAAGCGCTGTGTTATTTACACTGTTATTACTCAAAAGGGTAAATGGATATGAAACCAATGGTGTTATGACCCAACCCAAAACTGAATGCAATCGAATATGATAATGTAATCTTATCAATTCGATGAATCCTAACTAAATTAAGGAGAGCGTTTCCATTCACTTCCAACAATGCAAAAAAATGATGACTAAGAGAAAATATAACAAATTCTCTAATGCACTAATTTCATCAAGAAAAACTAATGCAAATCAATTCCAAAATATTCTTTTATTTTTATTTTCGTGTGCTAAAAACAAGCATAAAAATATGTAAATTCAAATCAAAGAAAGATGATCTAAATCTATGATTGATTTTTCATAATGTAAAGTATGCAATTGTAATCTATGCACAATTCACTTTGAAAAGTATGCAAATGTAATCTATGCGCATTTTTCATTCATATTCTGAAAACGAGAATTCTAATTATGCAAATATGATCTATGCAAGAGAATTCTCAAACACAAGATGATTCTAATGTAATCTAAGAACCAATCAAGTGCAAGTCAAAAAAATTGGGTGAGAGTTCCAAAGATCAAAAATAAAAACACTCAAAGGCGATTAACACTCATACATAAGCAAAAACAAAAGCAAAAAGATGCAAAATTGTGAAAAGACTGAGACAAACCTCCAAGTAATGACCAAAGGAAATAAAATTAAGAATTTCTCAAAAAAAAAGAGACTCAAAACAACCAATTAATAAAATCTTAAACAGGAATGCCAATGGAATTAACCTAAGAAAAGTTCCTGACAAGTCACGTGCAAATCTGGGCAGAGGCTAAAAACACATTAACAAAACCTAAGCTGACTGAAAGAGAAAATCTTAAGTTTTTCAAAATTTTGATAGGGTCCGCAGGCTCCCAGTTTACCAAGGTGCGGTACCGCTCTGTGTGTAAAGCAAAAGTGTGGGTATGTACGCACTGTGTTACAAGCAGAGGGTGTGGTCCTCTCCCAAAAGTATGAAAAACAAAAAATAATCCAAGATCTACTAAATCTACCCAATTCCACATAGAACAATCCAAAAACATAAACAAAAACACAGTTTCTTCGGTCAAAGTAAAAGCAAGGAAAACAATCAAGTCCCCAGCGGAGTCGCCATTTTGTCACGCGGAATGAGTCGATCTTGTGGACAAAATAGACCTTCCTAGAATCTAAAGAAGACCTAATGACAAGAAAACCAACCAGACACTATCTTTCTCTAAATGAGCTTTATAAATAATGGCAAACAAATTTGTTTAAGGCCTACCTCATGTCCAACGCAAGTTTGGGGATGCCTTCGCTCCTTTGATCCAAGTAAGTTCCTTTGTCACAAACCGACAAACACAAACAAGGCAAACGATTAAATAACACCTGAATAACCAGTATTATAAAACATATTTAACATGAAAGTCAAGGAGTCCATGAAACAAATAACATGAGATACTTGTTGAGAAAAATGAGCCTGATTGTATTAATTCAAAAGAAGAACTTTACAACCTTTGCCTTGATGCTGTACAAGCTCCTCCCAGGGTCCAACAAGAAGTCTCCTCTACTTTGACAAGCTTCACTCACTCCCCAATGAAGCCAAAAAGGTATGTGATCTGTCCTCTTAAGCTCAAATAGGAAGTCTTGATTTCACTAGCATTTACCCTCAAAAGTTCAGCTTCTAACCTCTCTAGCCACTAACCCAATGCCTCAATTTACAGTACAATGGAGGGCAGTTACTAGGTCCTCCTTCAAAGGGATAGAATCCTCCTTCAAAGGGATAGCTACTCCTAACAAGGGATTAGCTCCTGCTCTTTTGAGATGCATGAACCACTTTGGAGCGAACAATCCACGTCAAAATTCCTTCTAGAAACCTCTAGAATTAACCCAAAGTGAGTTTTTTAAGATAAAAATTGCGCCTTTTGACTTTCACATGAGTACGCACCCTCCCCTTTACATAAGGAGCATATAAGTACACAGGTATTCTGAATAAAAGGTGCGGTCCTACAAGCAAAAGTGAGAGAAAGTGCGGAACGAGAGTTACATTGTTTTTTTTATGTCTTTCTCTCATTTCCAAAGCTTGTTTTGAAGGGATGAGGTATGAGACTTGCTTAGGAGGCTGGTATAGGTGGTGATAAACCCATACCGACTGCAAATAATCAAGGTGACGATATGTTTGTATAACACCTGCTAGAAGGGATACATATTTATACACAATCAAAGAAACATGAAGATAGTCTCCATAGCCAGAGTTGCAAGCGGATTGCAAAATAAATCTCGAATGAAAAATAGATAAAGACAAGCACTGTGCAAAAAAATGAATCAAGTTAATGCATAAAAATAAATAAACCTATGTGGGAAGGAATTAGAGATTCTATTTGAGGATTAAAGTAACAACCCTTAAATCATTGACATAGTAGATTTCGCCATAAAACAAACGATATATATATATATTCTTAGAAGGATTACAAACCCTCTTTGAGTAAAGAGGTGTCGGTGGAAAAAGATTTCGAAATTCAAAATTACAACTAAGTCGATCTGCAGAGCTTCAAAATACAATAAACTAATGACCATGAACCGAAAGCTTGAGAAGCAGGTCAAGGGAATTTTCTAACCGAAGCACATAAAAGACACAGTCACAGGGTCTTCATAACGGGTCCCAGATAACTGCTTACAAAAATAACATAAACCATAAAAATCCTAGCCAAAAGACCGATGTAAGAACAAGATAAGCCTCAGGAGCTATAGCTCTAGAACAGGGAAAATTATGGAGTAAAACCACATACCCGGAGGCCAGACATAGTATCAATACAAATCCTTGACCGGATTTTGAGAGGAAGGCATAGAGATTTCAATCTCGAAAGGCTAAGAAAACTTCTGGCGAAACCTATTAAATCAACAAGTGAAATCTCATTAACCTCTGTAAATATTCAAAAAAAAAATACACAGTATATACTTAACCAATTGGAGACAGAATTCCTTACCTAGCCAAGGTTGTGGCATGCGCGCCTCTTCCACAACATTGAGGAACCAACATGGCATGTTGTGAACCTGAGAATCTAGATAAATGTTAAAGCATGAGCAAGGCATTACAAGTAAATAAATTAATCAATCTTATGTTAATAAGATTCGACTTTGGGTAAGAAAACTAAAGTTGAAGCTCAAAAGGCTAAGAAGTTTGTCGCTAGAAGACTTAACATCAACAATGAAACACAGATGGCATGAAATAAGGATAAGTGTTCCCTCACCACCGTAGGATGAGCCCAATGCAAGGAGAGTCGTTGATGGGTAATGGTTCCTGAGAAGAGGACGATATATGGAAACCGAATGGAAGACTCTGAAGGTCGGATCCTGCCTTCACCGAATGGATACATGCAATGCATTAGAATCAATGCCTCGAGGATTGCCATAAAGTGCTACCATGCATCCAACTAGTATTCCACCATCGATTATATGTGTTGAATATCTTAAGGCCATCATGCGAACGTTGGCATAGGGGTCATCATGAATATCATGTGTTGGATGTGTATGGATTACCGCTAGTTAAACAAATCGACCATCAAATATAACTACCCCTTACCTTGTGTAGATGATTTGTTTGATCAGGTGTGGGGTGCAACTCTATTTTCAAAGATTGACCTTTATTCTGGTTACCACCAAATCATAATTAAGGAGGAAGACAAAGATAAAACATCTTTTAGAACTCACTATGTACATTACGAGTTCATTGTGTTTCCCTTGGGGCTGACTAATGCCCTCACAACTTTCATGTGTCCCAAGAACAATATATTCCGTCAGTGTTTGGATAAATTGTGTTGATTTTTATGAATGTAGAAGAGCACAAAGAACATCTCTGTATATTTCTTAAAACATTAAGAGAGCATTAGTTGTATGCAAAATATAATAAATACGATATATTTAAGGAACAAATCTAGTATTTAAGACAGGGCATTACGAAGGATGCAATTACCATGGGCCCTGAAAAGATAAAAATAATAATGGAATGACCAGTACCAAAAGATGTGGTAGACATAAGGTCATTCATGGGTCTATTCAGATACTATAGACAATTTGTTGAAGGTTTTTCTAGGGTAGCATACCCCATCACCTCTCTATAGAACAAGGGAAAGACTTTCAAGTGGAACATGGAATGTCAAAAGAGTTTTGATCAACTTAATCATTTACTTACCACCACACCTATTTTGAGCATTGTAGACTAAAATAAAGACTATGTGGTTTGTACAGATGCTAGAAAGGAAGGTGTTTGTAGCGTACTAATGCAGGAAGGCAGAGTAATTGCTTATGACAAGGAAACTTAAGGAGGAAGAAAAAAAATATTCAGCCTATGCCTTAAAACTAACAACAATTATACATGCATTAAAAATGCGGTGACATTATTTGATGGGTAGGAAATTTCTTTTAATGATTGATCATCATAGTTTAACTAAATATTTTAAAAAACCCACTTTGAATGCTAGGGAAGCTCATTGTGTCAATTTCCTAAGCGGATTTGATTTTGAAATCAAGCACTTGAAAGGCAAAGAAAACTAGGTTGCGGATGCCTTAAGTCAAAAAGTAAATTTTATATATAAAGTCTCATTCAGTGAAGCACGAACTCACTTTAATGAGCTGATTAAGCAGGCACGCAGGTCTAATCCAGAATATAAACTTTTATGGTAGTAAAAGTTTTTCTTAAACAACAACGAAACAACAACTAGGATATAAAATAAATCATGAAGGCATGCTGATTTATAAGCAAAGAATATATTTACCTAACTAGAAAAATGTTAAAGTATTAATTCTAGAAGAATATCATAAAACTCCATATGTAGGCCATCTCGGATATCAGAAACTAATTACCACACTTAGAAATGAATATTTATGTCCTGTAGTGAAGAAAGAAGTGACTAAATACTTGGCTCGCTGTCTGTAATGTCAACACGTAAAATCAGAGCATAGTCACCTAGCCGAGTTGTTGCCCCTGTTGCCTATTCTAGAATGGAGATGGGAAACCATTTCCATCGACTTTATTACAGGACTACCTAATTCAAGAAAGAAAAATGATTCAATAATTGTGGTGGTAGATAACTTGAGCATGTCTTCTCACTTCATACCAGTACAATCAACCTATAAGGTTGTACAAATTGCTAATATATTCATGCAAACCATTTTTAAATTACATGGATTACAAAAGGTCATAATTTCTGATTGTGATGTAAAATTCACATCAGATTTCTGGAAAACCTTATTTGAAGGTTTAGGCACCTAGCTACATTTCAGTACTTTTTACCACCCCCAAGATTATGGGCATACCAAATGAGTAAATTAGGTAGTGGAAGATATGCTACGGACTTACGTAATGAAACAACCATCGAAATGGGAGGACTACCTACATTTGGTAGAATTTTCTTATAACAATGGTTACCACACATCACAACAAATGAGTTTGTTTGAAGTACTTTATGGATGAAAGTGCATGACACCTTCAAGTTCTGGTGGGATAGAGGATAAGTTGATGTTGGGGGCGGACATGTTAAAAGAAATGGAGGAGATGGTTAAAAGCGTACAATCTAATTTAAAGGTTGTGTAAGACATACAAAAGAACTTTGCTGATTGAAAGAGAAGTTTCCAGGAATTTCAAATTGGAGATCATGTTTATGTATGGGTACGGGCCAAGAAAAGTACATTACAATGGAGCGAATGTTCCAAATTGGCACCCCGATTTTGGCTCGAATCGGACCAACTGCCTACGAGGTTTCTTTGCCTAGCCAAAAGATATATAGGTAATTTAATTTTTGTAATAATAAAGATGGCAAGACAAGTTGCCAAGGAAAAGAATTGACTAAAATTTTCCTATGTGTAGGTCGAACCAGAAGGAAAATTCTTAGTCGAACATCTAGTTATACTCAATCGAAGAGAAGTAAGGTTGCAGAAATGAGTTATCACCCAAATTAAAGTGCAGTGGCAGCACTTTGGGCCAGAAGAGGCCAATTGGGAGGATGAACAAGTGATCAAAGAAACTTGTCCAAATTTATTTGCAGAAGAAAAGCATAGGGATGATGTTTAATCTTAGGGTGGGGCGATGTGGTGTCCCCAGTAAATTGTAAATATTTAATTACTGCAACAAACAAATTGTATATTATTATTGAAGTTTATATTTTATTATTTTGATTAAAAATGTGCATGAGACAAATGTCTTAATAATGGTGATTATGTAACTCTCACATGTTAGGTAGTTGGGATGGGCAGTTACCTAACCCTACCTACTTCCTTGTAGATTTGTTATCAAGGGAAGAAATCAAGAGGGCAATGTGTACCAAAGATAAGGAAGAGACAAAAGGAAGAAAAGGTGTTTCTTTGATATGACAGACAGAGTTCCAGGTGCTATGTCTGGTTAAGACCATATATCTATAAAAGTAAGATTTTT
>APFE030459085.1:2536-33594 GCA_000404065.3 Pinus taeda | reverse complement strand
TGCCGAAAGTTGCTACCTAGTCGAAGTTGCTGGAAAGAGGTCGAAGATCTGGGAGGCTGACTTGGTGTGGAGGGAAGGTTTGATCTTTTGTCTAAGGTGAAGAGTCTCAAAGAATACCATTCAAAGGAAGATTTTTTCTTGATTGGGTTTACCCCTCGATAGGGGTTTTGCCCTGGCATATTTCCTACATCTGGTGTCCATTGTTTTATGTGCTTTCTCTTTGGTAATTGCTTGATGAACTAAAATAAAGAAGATATAAAGAATCTTAATAACATATCAAGAACATCACAAGTAATTATCAAGAGTAACAAAATCTTTTTTCCTTTCCAATTTTCTAACAGGAAGCTCCTGGGAATGAAATGTGTGAAGAAAGGAAGGAAGAGATTGTGGGATATGCAACCATGGAAAAAGGCAATCAACATCCAAAGACCAAGAAGATTTGACTAGGATATCTCCATGAAAGATATGAAGACTTTGATGGAATCTGAAAAAGAAATAGACCTTTGACAATGTATATATTTGGGAGATGTGTTGATATGTATGCAGGATGTTGATGCAAGCTAGAAGATGTCACGAAAAGGGACCATCACAAAGGTAATTTTGATTTAAGTGTTCATTTCTTATTTTTTGAACAATATGTGGATGGGCTTATGCAGGGCTGCTGCGGAAAGATCTATGGATATCTTCCACCACCGATGCCCATGTAGTAGGATGAAAGATCCTTAAAGAAACATGGCATGAAGGAAGGCCAGATATGGCCTAAAGGATCACTTTCCGATGATGACATGACTAACTCATAAATAAAAGTGATGGATGGTTTGTGCCCTATGAAGACGTCCCAAACATGAAGATTCCCGAATAACAAAAAGAAGTTCATGACATCATGAGGAGGAGTTCTTCAAGCAGTTGGTTGTCCCATCATCTCCACCTGAGGAGCTGATGTAGGTCCCTAATTAAGAGGGAGCCTGAAAACAAGCTTCTTACTTGAAAGAAACTTGGAAGCAAAATTGCTAAGCCAGGAGGGAGCTTAGGTGCATTCCTTTTGTAAGAATAAGTACATTCCTTTACTGGAATAGACATGTCCTCCCTAAGAGGAGATATAGACACATCATTCTTGTCTTCACTTAAGAAGACAATGGAGGATTGGTAAAAATCTGGCATCTAATGCTCTTTGAGGATGTGTTAGGGCATCCAAGATAAGAGTAGTTGTAAAGGACCGATATTCTTTGAGGACTGGGAATCCAAGATAAGAATAGTATTGGTGGAACACATACTGAGAACCCGAGTGGGGTATGTTCCGAGAGAGACAATGATGAGGGTGTCTATACATCATTGGTCTCGCCATCATTGTGCTCAGATCTCGTGGAGAGATAGAGTTGTTAGTCAAAGCCTTGTTATATGACAATGCTAGTTGATATGATGTTTATACAGATAGGTTACCAATCCGACTCTTCTTATGAGAAATTCTTCAGATTGAGAATGACCAAGTACCATTATGGATACCTCCCTAGTTAAGAGGGAGTGTTGAAAAGTGTAACTAGGTTCAATCTTCATAATGACGTGTAATTATGATTTTATGTAATTGATGAAAAGAAGAAAATTAAAATTATCATTGTAATACTTATCTCATGGGTTTCATGAGTAAGGAATTTTATTTTTAGTGATGGCTCCCATTGTGAGCCTTCAGGACTTTTCATCTAGTCATAAAAGTTAATTTGAGTCTATGTCATGTATGAAGGACCCTTCTTGGGCATGTTACATTTTGTATGAGTCATTAAATAAGTATGAAATCCCTCCAAGACAAGCACAAGATCTCTCCTTCAAGTCAGCTTCAAAATAGAATAAATGATCTCCTGCAAATGACACGTCGGCTCACCCTCCAACAAGTTGGCTTATTTTGATGAGGAAACAACTATAAATAGGGCAGCTCGGCCTCATTTCAGGATAATATTTTTGGTAATCATCAAGTCTGAAATAAAGGGTGCGAAGGTCACTTAAGAAGGAGACTTGTAATCTGCGAAAAAGGGAGAGAAGGTGATCCCAGATCTGATCTTTTATTGAAATGTGATTTATTATCTTTTTAAGAAAAGTGTTAATGCATGACTTTTAAAAACATCATTTAAATTGCTTTAAAACTTGAAATTGAGAATAAGAACTTAAAAATGAAAATTGCAATAATTCAAAGAATGTAACAACAAGCACATTAACACAATGACACCAAAAGTTTGATAAAGGAGTTCGGTTATCTTCAAGCCTACATCTTCGGAACCTGGTCTTCAGTGGGGAGGCCTTTATATTAAATCTTCAAAACCATAAATACATAAAAGAAAATTGCTTCAGATACAATCATGTTGCAATATGCTCTGTCTCAGGAACCTGTAGCAACTCTCGGATCTGAAAAATGCTTCCCGAATCTCCCAAAAAGTGCCTTCAAAATTTTAGTCTCGTTGCCTGTACCTGCACAAATACTTCTCTCCTGCATGAAAATACAACCCCTCCACTCTATTTCTCAACTATGTCCGCACTAGTGCAGTGAAAAATCTTTTTATAAAGGCCCACGGGAGGTCCCGGGGTCAAACCCGCAAGCCTCCCAGTGTCAGTTTAGCATTCTTGGGCAAATAGTCTGAAATTCATCGCAACCATATACCACATATGGTATTGTATAGTTTTGAATCCACATATCTTAAACCTCGTGGCATTATCGTTGAACTGTATAACAAATACCTCGTGGATATACATAACCAATGTTTAGACATTGGACCAGAGGCATATAGGATATATCATATGGCTCGACGGTGGTATTATGTTGCTACCCGTGGCATTTATTATGGCATAAACTATGGCATGTGACCGGCGGTAGTAAACATTTGTTGTATGCGCCCGGATCCTTTGCTATGTTTGATGGATTGTTAAAACAACTCTTGGGTTGGCGGGGCCGCCGAATATGGCGGGCTCCGCCAACCCTACCCCCCACTTAACACATATCAAAGCTTATATATGAAGTGCGCCATATGAATAATAAACTTGGAGCCGTGGGCCAGCGGTAAGATTTTGTGTTGTTGTATGGGAGGTTGCGGGTTCGAGCCCGACCTGTCCATCCGACCTTTGACTACATTGACTTTGACCGCCTTTGAATTGACTTTGACCGCCACGTGTCATGGTGTGAGGTTGCCACTTGGCCTACAAAGGCCCATTTTTTTCCCTAATTGGGAAAAACTTCAGAATGTGTTTTCTCCCTCACGCGGAGACCATTTTGGAGACCAAATATACCACCGAAATCAGCGCAACAAGCTCTTCAACTTGGCGCTGGTTTTGCAAGCATTTGAGCTTGTAAAATTTTGAGCATTTCAAGGATCCTTGATCATGCATTGATCAATTTCAGATCAGAAGGTGAGCGAGGTCTTGGGTATCATTTGGATCTGTTTTGGGTCTGTATTAGGACACACGTGTAAAGAAGAAAGAGGACACTTGCTGCAAAAAGAGCCGAGAGGAATTACAGTCCTCTTGGGTAGCCGAGTTAGAGCAAGATCAAGTCGAGAAGGAAGCCGAGTCAAGCTAGAAGAAGACCCTATCCAAAGCGAAGGAAATCAAGGCATAAGATAAGGTCTTGAGCTAGGATTTCTGAATTAGGATTGCAGGCCTAATTGAAGGAGGTCAAAGGTCTAAAGAAGAAGGAGGTCGAGATTGAAGAAGAAGCCGAGAAGGAGGAAGGAGCAGAAGAGTTGACTAAGGATCTCATCAAAGAAACCTTGTGTCTTGGTCTTGGAGTGGCAAGTAGGTCAAGGGTCTTGGTCTTGGTATTCGTCAATTGAAGTCTCTATAAGAAGAAGAATTTGTTCGGGTTTTCCTCTCAAGTCGGAGAGGTTTTTGCCCTGGCTGATAGCCTATATACTGTGTCTCTTGTCTCTTTATGGTCTATACATTGATAGTTGTTTGATGAAGAATAATATTATAATAATATAAGTCAAAGAAGATACTAATCATTAAGTAAAAAGCATTCACAAGCAGTTATCTAACAAAGAGAAATCACCTAATCTCTATGCCCTAGATTTCTCAACACAATGCACAAAAGACAAACAAGATTTACCCTGGGAAAACCCACTATGAGGAAAAACCCAACAACCTTTTCAACAGAGAAATTCTTCATGTTTAATAAGAGACACAACTAGACCTATGGTCAAACCTGGTCTTCTCCTCTAAGTCAAGTCACCCAAGCTGATGTTACACTTCGTTTCGCCTGCCTAATCTAGAAATTTCGGCCTCCCAGCAATTTTCTAGTAGCCCAGAATTTCGACCCCCTGAGGTTGCCCAATAACCTAGAAAATTTCAGCCCTCTTGAAGCTGCTGCCCCAGAAAAATGTGAATCACAAAGAGAGGCTTCTATCCACATGCAAGTTGATGAGAGAGGGAAGAGAAAAACTCGGTCTTCTTTCTTTGTCCTTCTTCATCCTTCTTGACCTCCTTCACTTGCCCAGAAGTTGTTTTGAGTGAGGAATGCAAATCTGCAAAATGAGGAGCTCGAGCTGCCTTTATATAGTGGTCTGTCTAGGGTGAAAAGACATGTCTCTTGGCCAGGTCTGACTTGACTTGGAGGGAAGTCGACTTGTCACTTTTTGGAGCCAAAAATTACATTTCAAAAATTCAAATTTACATCTTTTAAAAGTTGCAATGAGACTTTGACTTAAGATAAATTTTCTTTGACTCAAGCATTTATAGAATATGCTTTACAATGATAAATACAATTACATCAAGTGACCAAAAGTACATTATGAAGACCAACCATAGCTACAAATTCAACAACAATTTCACTTTAAACATAAAAGAAAAGTGAAAGTCTAATGTTTTGAAGTCAACTAGGTCTAGGAAATTTAAATGCAGCATTCTAGAAGTTCTAGAACATTAGTGACTTAGATTAGGATTTAATCTTAGCAATACATCTCATGATTGATACAGGTGGCACCTAAGATTGAAAAGATCAGGTATCATCTCTCGAAGCATAAATAGGACAAGATAGGAGAGATAAATCATACACATGAGAAGACAACAAGAGCATTGGAAAAAGGTAGAGTGAATTCAAAGCGAAGAAGAGGAACAGATTGCTGAAGTGACAAGCAAGTACAGCAGGCCATACCACCACTGTGTGGTCCTTTCTTGATGGTGTGACTGTTCACCCTCAGATCTGGTTGTACAACCTATAAATGTTGTTTGAGGTGATTTTATTGACCATACAGTTGTTGATTGAAGGCACCCTGCAGAGGTCACCTTGTAAGCTTTGATCAAAGGAATGAAAACCTCATTTGAAAGAGAAATCCCTATATGTGTTTTATTTCATCCGTCATTCATTTTTCAGCTATTTTGTGGTTTCTGCAATGTTCAGAAATTTAATTTTCTACCTTTAAATAGATTATGTTTTGAGTTATTTAATGAGAGAACATTAGAATGGCAATCACCTAGGCTTAAAAAAATTACATACACAAGAAGGCAAACAACAGAGATCTAACTGAACCAAATCACTGCTACTAAAAGTGATCATCACTGCATAGCTTCAAATCTTAATACAGCTACTCAACATAAATCTTTGTTTTCTGCAAGCATTCACTGTCCTTATGGACATCTTGTGAAGAACTTGTTTCCTGACATGGAGGCTAGTACTCTGAGCTACCAAGCTCAGGTTAAGTTGATGTAGTTCACTGCAGGTACAACTATCTTGGACTTTTTAAAAATAGGCTCTTACACAGGTGTCTATGGGCAGCAAATCCTACAATAATTGTCCTTTCCTATGCAATGTGTGAAAGTTGGCAAAAGTTTGCCACACACTGATGAGATCACATGATGAATATAAGCAATAAACAGCATACCTTGAGGATAACCGACAACAGCTACAGCCTCCTGGAGATAAGGAATGTTTCCAAATTCTAGGAAATTCATTCCTTCCCAAAATTCCTCACTTTCAACAGTGAGGAGGGCAAGGTCACATTCATGTCCAACAGCTAGGACCTCTGCTCTGTGTTTAGTTGGAGAACCATGCTTACGGACAAGTACAAATGTGTGATCTGCTACGACATGAGCATTTGTCAAGATTCTCCGACCATGAATGACAAAACCTGCATGGTAACCAGTAAATCATCCTGCAGCATAAAGGGGGGAGAAAGAACTCAACTTTCATAAGCATAAGAACACCACCTATATTAATTGACACTAAGGCAGCTTAAACTACTTTGTATTCTGATTAAATCCAAGTTCAAGAGATAGAGAACTAGGACTCACCAGATCCTGTTATTTCTCGTTGAGGTTTATTTTGCCACGGAAGAAAGTAATTAGGGCTGCTTGCCACAGTGAAAATCTTCACCACTGCATCCAGAGCAACTTCAATGGCAGCATAAGCATCTGTCCGAAGAAAAGGCATGTCCTTTGTGGCTGGATCTACATATTCGGGCTCAGTGCCAGGATCATGAGGTATTGTTGAGAACCAACGTGAACTCAAATGATATATAGAACTCGACAAATTTCCTTTTGCAATAGGCAACAAGCCAGAACCTATTCTTTGATGGGATTCCTTTGGCTGCTTTAATAACATTCCTTCCTTGCATAATCTTCGTTCTCCAAATTCAGGGACAAATGTTGCTGTCCTTGTAGATACTGTATTAAATACCTCCTTGTTTACTGAGTTACGACACCATGGCACTGAAGAATGTATATGTCTTGCCACGTTACAAACAGGACCGGTTCCATGGCCCAATAATCCTTTTCCCAGTGCACTGTATTTAGGAGAATTTGAATCCTCCGGAAAACAAGCCAGTCGCTGTGTCTGTATGTTGCGGAGAGATAAACCTCTCCGCAGGCCACGTGTAAGGGAAGCCATGATTTTCAAGCAAAATGCTATGAGATAGGCTCAAGGGAATTAAGACTGTTTAATTTCCAGTGAAGAACTGGTTAGTTGAGCATGAACTTCAACAATGCCTGGAAAAAATCCAGTTGTAACTGCTACGAGTTGTCGAACCCAGGAACCGGGTTTTGATTAAACTGTCAACAGTAAAAGGCATTGGGTTCTATAACACCCTCCCTAACCATAAATGCTTTCAAGCTATAATAAGTCTTGCTAAACCACTGATATTCTGGGCTTACTGCCAATCCTGTTAAATCTTAATTACGTTACTGAACCCTTCAGCCCTCCCCCACTGAAGGTTTAAGCGTAGGGTTTAGGGTTTGACGAGACGACTAGTTAATTGATGTATAAATAGATGTTAAAGTGGAAGAATCAAACCCACGGCAATCTGAGCAAGGCCTTGATTAAAAACAAATAAAACATTATTTATTGTCTATTTGTAGCTGGATTTCTTACCTCTTCACTGCCATAGCTGTTTCACTCTTCTCACAACAAAAATTTTGGGACTAACACAGTAAATTCTGTAGGAGAGGAAACAGCTCCAATAACCTGGCACCGTTGTGACTTTTACATCAATATCAAATTTGATTTTTCTTCTGAAAAAAACCTGGCACCGTTGTTTGCTGTTATCCAATCAAACTTGTACTTTTGGTTGTGGTGTGTCTGTGCACTCTTGTTTCAGCGCTGGTCTTGCATTTTAATCCCGCGAAATGATTGGACTTCAAATTAATGTAGTCATATACTAAGAAAGGAAGGATTTTTTAAATATATGGAATTGGTAAGTGGCCTGTTAGTCTTTGGTTTAAATGTCATGAGATTTTCAGGCCATGCTGTCAATTTGTAAAGCAGTTGTCTATAGTCTATAATGAGATTTTTTGGAAGCTTTTTGGGTGAGTTTTTCTGGTCAAAATCCGGTAGCAATTTATTGGAATTGCAAGTTTGATAGCTAGTTTCTGCACAATCAAAGCGTCCCAGAGGTTTTCCAGGGTGCCAAATATGCAGTTAAAAAACCATTTTAAGTACAACAAATCAAGATTTAACCTCAATTTCTTTAGTCGGATTCCGTCACCTGAATCTCCAAAAAATAACATTATAGACAACTCCATTTGTAAATGTATCTAGTTCGAAAACTTTGACAATCTTTCCAAGATGCATTTACTCGTTTAAGTATTGATGGTAACATTTAGCCAAAAAAAAAATTGAACTTCGCGAAGAGTGGAGTGGTTTGGATTTTGTGGTTTGGATTTTTTTTGTTTGAGTTTTAAGTTCAAATTTTATTATCTACCATCATAAATTGTAATTTAATGTTAAGAAACATATTAATATATTGTATTTAAAGTTTAAAAATTTAAATGTTAAATGAAACAACGTTGTATAATTAGCGTTTTTCTGTCGATTAGTTTAATTATTGAATTTTGAAATTGTATGAACTATTTATTGTATTTGAACAATGACTACTTTGTAGATATTCTTCTTTATTTTAAGTATCCTTACATTAGAGTAAGAAACAAATAAGACACATTGGTTTTAGTAGCCATAAAACACTGCTAATGACCTAAGACTTAGTACTTGAACGTTGAAATCAAAATTTTAGAACCATACTTCCAAACAAAAAATTGTTTCTACCAAAAGTGGTAAAAAAAATATTGATATCCAACGTTGAAACCAAAATTATATAACCATACTTCCAAACCAAAAAATGTTTCTACCAAAAGTAGTAAAAAGTTATTGTTATCTTGCATTGGAAATCTGCTAACTAAAACTACTAACATATACACATATATATATTTTAGTCTCGTGGACCTTAAAATATCATTTCATTTATAATCTCTCATCAAATTCTATTTTTACACAATATTACATTTGTTAGAATACATATGAATATGCTCAAGATAAACATCACAAATATATATGAATATACTAAATATGAACAAAAAGTATGTGTTCTACACAAGTGAAATGAACAATTAAGTAGAGATTTTTATCAAACACAATAAACGAGCTAATAAATTAAGAAAATATTGATGTTGTAATGTTTTATGTAATAAATACACAATTACTGAACACTCAAGTAGAGATTTTTATCAAACACAATAAACAAACTAATAAATTAAGAAAATATTTACGTTGTAATGTTTTATGTAATAAAGACACAATTACCTTATTAATTTTAGGTGATATAATTTTTAACAAAATTATGATATATATTTTTTTAATAATGTGTTTTTGAATGCATAATAATTTAAAGATATTTCAATTAATTTTTATTTGATTTTAGGCAAAATTCACTAGTGACAATTTGACCATGACTTACATAACTAGATTCCAATGTATTGTAAAAAAAAATTATATTTGCATTAATTACCTTATGACGTTTCAAAATGAATAAAGTATTTGGCAAAACTGATATTAAAAATGTCATTTAAACAATATAAAATTATAATTTAACTAACCATTATATCAAAGACTTTGAAAATAAATATGATTAAAATCTTTCTTGGTGAAAAATGGGTATTTCAAGGTGTAGTTCAAGAACCCATAGATTAAAAATTATGTAATCTAAGTATTGTAAAATAATAATTTAGCTAACTATACATTTTTTAATAATTTCTATAATTCTCAAAATGAAATGTGCTATTTATTATTTGATAATTTATTTTTTATATGATGTAGTATGTTATTTGATAGTATATATGGCAATTTTATAATTGTATCATTCTAGAAATTGGAATTTAATATAAATTTTAAAATGCAAAACAATTAAATAAATATAAGATACAAAATAATTAAATACAACAAAAACTAAAAATATAGGGCATATTAAAATTTTAAGTTAAAAGAAACAATGTCCAAAATATTTAACATGAATTTAGGGAGACACTTAAGCCCATTGCACCTTACTTTTACTTTTAGTTGAAAACCTATACTTGACAATAGACAAAATTCACCAAATCCACTATTTAAAGAACCCTCAATTGTTGGCTTGAAAAATTGCTAAAACCATTTGTAGCATCACCAGTACAAAACATTTTATCGTGACTTCCCTGTCTAACCAAATTTATGATATTTGATATTTATTAAAAAGTTAGATCACTACAAAATAAGACTCTAACCAATCAGAATGTAGAAAAATTACATTTAAAAAAAAAAAAAAAATTCAAAAAAGTAAACATTAAATAAGATCATTTAATTTTTGGTAAATTTAAAATTAATTTCAACGTCCATGTTTTTTTTAATACGTTATTACTGAAAAAAAACATAAATAGTAACCCTAATAACTATTCTCCTATCAAATTGAAACTCAACTTATAATAAATTTTTATTAATTCAAAACACTATTAACATCGAAACTAAAAAACATAATTTAAAAATCAAAATAACTTGAATCCACATGATTCATATAATACTAAGCTTTTATTAATTCAAAACAATATTAATATCAAAACTAAAAAACATAATTTAAAAATCAAAATAACTTGAATCCATGTGATTCATATAATACTGCGCAAATTACGAACAACAATAAAATACTTATACATGTATGTATAAAGTCCCTTAATGCCACATGTGCTTGAGTTTGCTTGTTATGCGCGGCCCATTCGTTCCACAAATATAATAAATGAATTCTCAATACTTTAATGTTATGTCGATTTCCAGTACAATGGAAGAATAAATGTAGACGTTGAGCTTGTTAGCGTACAAAATACGAAACCGCCAATGTTTGCTTGCGAAGGTACAGAGTAAGAATATTCTTCTTTTGATTTTTATGAAAAGGTTCAATCCGTCAACGTACATATTATCATTACAGAATAATACTCTAAAAAAAAAAAAAAATCAAAGGTAAACATTAGATAAGATTATTTAATTTTTGGTAAATTTAAAATTAATGTCAACCTCAATGTTTTTTTAATAGGTTATTACCGCTGCAGCACAGAATAATAAATATTAAAACACGTATTTTATGAGTGATATTGAAAATAGCATGAAATTGGATATTACATGAGAGGAAAAAGAAAATGAACAAAACACACACATACAGACATATATATAGTACCAATAATTTGCAAATTATTTTTTATTTATATAAATAGACTTTATATTATCGTAAAGGTTACTCCCACGGGTGATATAGAGTGTTAATGATGTTTGAGTTGAATGATTTGACAAGGCTTTACGTCACCCCTCCTCCTTACATTTCATTGTTTAGTTGTTGCCTTAATGAACCTCGACATCCAAGGCACCTCTCAAAGCGCACTATGGATGATATTGCTCTCCCCCGTGTTAGTGCATCTAAAGCTTTTGAAGTTGTGGCTTTCTCTAGTGGCAAAGCTTTGGTCTCCTTATTATTTCCATGTTTCACACTAATGTTGTTCTCCCTTCCGTCATGACATTTAGCTCGGGCTTTCTGTCTCAGGTGTGGTTGCATGCTTTTCCTCCCTTGGTTTTCCTCTTACTTGTGTTGGCTCTAACTAATGGAGAAGGTATAGCTTTGGTCTCCTCTACTCCTCCCCACTGCTAGTGGGACAATGTATCTTTCTTCCTCAACCCTCAACTTCTGCACGTCCCTTGTTCAAAACCTTCTCAACCTCACATGTGTTTTGCTTCCTCTAGACGCAAAGACATGGTAGTAAACCTCCGATCACAGAGGGGGTAGTGGCCATCGCGTGGTTGGTGGCTCTTGAGCTAGATTTCGTGCAAAAATTTTATCCCTGCAGTACAAAATCCACACCCCACATGAGATTCGGTCCAAAATACATGAAGTGAAAAATGAGAATTGTCAAGAATGTCAAGAAATCCTAGATTCAAAAGTTTTAGGTGGGATGGTTGCATGGATTCTGGATGTTGGTAACACAAGGGGTCGTCAAAACCATTGCCTCCACATTATTGATCTCTATTGGCATGTGTAGATACTTTTTGGGAAATTTTTTGTCGATTGCCGCAAAACTTGGGACAACCTACTAGATAAATTAAACAAGTTGAAGGATTTAATGTTGGACTTGGAAGGTCACCTCACAAGACTAGAAATGGATTCGCCTCCAAGTTCACCTACATCGTCATGCTACAAAGTTGAGGAACAACCCATTAATCATGACACCTCTTGGTCTTCTTAATGCATGGGTTTCTTTTATGTTTATGATGTTTAGCTTTCAGCATGCTCTACTAGATTTTAATAGGGATGTTCTCCCTATCTCTAGGTCAAACTCAGTTTTTTCAATAAATATCAATCTTCCTTGGAATTAAAGCCTTCCAAGATTATTTTTTTGTTTTCTTTACTTGTTGGTTTCCACTTATATGGGGCAGCATATCTAGTCAACATTTCTTAGTCTAGACGTGGTTTTCTTCACTTGGTTATTGGACTATGGACACTCCGCTTTTATGTATTTAATTCGGTTTCCCTTGTGACAGGTCGAAGATAGAAAGTAAGGATGGAAGGATGTAAATTTTGACTCATCAATAAAACTTTCTAACTTGCAAAAAAAAGTTATTGTCCCAAAGGTTTGTTTTGATTGGGTTGAACCATCCATCAAAGCATGTGAATCTTTCAAAAGATATCAATTGAATAACCCTCTATCTAAATGTTATAAGAAGAGGGGATAACCTAAAGAGGTTTTATTTGCCTATATATATTATATACAAATATTTGAAAATTCATTCCCTTTAAGGAGATAGAGAGGGAGGAGGAGCTCATGGATTATTCAAAAGATCCTTTATAGGGTTGCAGGATCTTCTCAAGCCCAAAATCTATGGATCCAAGCTTTAGGTTTGCACTAAGGGATATAGCCTTAGGATCCTTAGGCTTGCTTGGTGGTCAAACTAGAACTTTAGAGTATATGTCTATTATGTGTAGTGATGAGGTGGAGTTAAAGGTCGCAAGGTCAGACAAGAGCCTTAAAAGTTCTAGTACTTTCAAGGTTTCCAATGGATCATTCCCATTGAATGAGGGTTTCAGTGTTGATGTTAGGGAGCCAACGACACACTTCAATATAAGTGTTGAAAAGTAGATAGATTAAGTTTTACAAGAGGAACTAATCGTTGATGCTAACATCATATTTTGTTAAGAAAATGCTATCACATCAGTCTTGAACTCTCCAACTCTATAAGTTTTACTAATGTTTCCTTGGTTCGGTTCTAATTTTATGGATCATTGTTTAGATTTTGAAGCATTTGTGGGGTTTTCGAGAAGGTTGGGTCAAGTAAGCTAGCTCCATATGGAGTCAAAAGGAAAAGGGCATGTATGGTAGTTAAGAAGAAAAGAGTAAAGGTCATAATGCTTCTTAGTGAGGATTCAATGGTCAAACATGCACTTGAGTACTTGAGAAAAGACCTTAATTGGGAAGCTACATGGTTGGCATATCTAAGATTGAAATTTTAATGCTTGGGCTCAAAATGTTTGGTCCCTTATATTAGGATATGAGTTAATTTTTCACCTTCTATCCGAAGAGTAGTTCGATATTTTGTTTCATTCATAAGTTGATTCTTAGAAAGTATCGAAGGTGTTGGTATTGGGAGTCCACATATTTGTCCTTCAAACAATCAACAATATGCTTTGACCCTAGATTGGAGGTTGTTAAGCATATTCTAATCTAAGTTAAACTCCCATGTCTCCCCATGGAGTTGTGGTCTAAAAATGCTTTGGGAAACACTAAGCATGCTCTAGGAAAGATAATGGATGTGGATAACTTTTTTGTGATTAGTGTTTATTAGAGAAATTCTTTGGTTCCAGTTGAAATGGATATCTGTGAGGGGTTGCTAATTTCTTTGAGATCATTACAGGGAGTTTGGATTCATATACAACTATTGGATTATGAGAAAATTCCCTATAGGTGTGTGCAATGTTATATCTATGGTCATAATGTTGCAAATTATTCTTAGGGATTTGTTCAATTCAAAAGGTATTAAGGAAGGAAGAAAGAATGACAGATTCAAGCAAAGAGCTCAGTTGAGTGGGAGACTTATTAAAGCACCCTTTGACTCTAAACTTTGTTCAAGGGACTGGCCCTATCTTATCAACCACATAAAATTCCAAACCACTTTCTCTTGTGGGGTTAGAAGCAAGTGTTGTGGAAGCCTTATGTCAAAAAGGGATTGTTTTGATGAATCCTCACTTGGTTGAAGGATTAAATGTTTTGTTTCTTTTGGAGAATGTGGTGGTGATTGTTCTTGATGTTTCCATTGTCATTCCAATAATTGTTTCTAGCTCAAAGAGACTAATAACAATTATGTAAGTAATATATGTCAAGCTGATACTCTACCCTAGTTATCATGCAAGGTCAATGACGTTGATTTGGCACACTTAAACACTTTGCATGGATGAGAAACCCCATCAAATGTTATATTGAGTAAGCATTTTATGCCTCTCATTAGTCCTAGTTCTCAGCTTGAAAGGATTAATCTAAATTTGGGTAACAAGAAGATTTTTTAATCTCCCTTAGAATTCATAGCCAAGAGCCCAAAGGTTTAGACTTAATTTAGGTTTGTAAGTTATGGAAAGCGTACCCATTATTCCTAATTTGAGAAAGAAAATCTAATCCCTCTTTCCATAGGGCAACATTTATTAGAAGATACTTTCACTTTAGATAATTCTTCTTAATGAAATTGATTCTAAGGAGGGTTTTGAATCAAGGTATTAGATAATTCTTATCTTAATAAAATTGATTCTAAGGAGGGTCTTGAATCAAGGTATCAAGGTACCTACTAAGAACTAGGAATGGGTATAAGCCTTTGGTTGGAAGGATTTATGCAATCAGTGTGGTTTAGGTCTTGAGTCAATCAAGGTCCCTACTTCTTCCTTTATTAGAAGGGAATTTTTTGCAACATGCTTGGGAAAAATCCATGAAGGAAATTAGGCTAATGGAATGATAAATCTCTTAAAGGGGTCCTTACTACATGACATAACCTTGGCACCAATTCCAAATGATCATTTGATCCTTGAACATTTGAGGTCTTGAAAGTTCCTCTAAAAGAAATGCCCTATGTTGATTAATGGAGTTTCATAAACCAAATGTAATTCTTTTACAAGAAGTTACACGGGATGGTCAAAGGATTAAGGGTTTTTAAGGAAAAAAAAAGAAGAAGACAAAATTGAGGCATTGGGTTTTCTCAGTGCATCTAAAAATTACAAGGGTCTGGTGATAAGTTGGAAAGTTTTTATTTCGCTTCTTCTAATTCATCTTTGTTTGCTTTAAGTCTTTCAACTATTTTTATTTTTTTCCAATATTTGGGGATGAAGACATCTGTTATTAACTGTTGTGTCTCTTGTAAAGCCAAACATGAGTTTTGGGAAGTTTTTTTCTCATGGGAGTGCATAAAGGGAGACAAAGTTATTATTGGTGAATATTCCAGTTTTACGTTGAATCGAACTAAGTGTCGGGGGAATAGTTCTCATTGGGGTTATTTGGTTGACTATTTTTGTTACAAACTCAAGGAAGTGGATCTTATTGATTTAAAACCTATAGAAAACAAATCCTCCTTGGTGAAACAATAGAGATGAGAAGGTCAATATCTCTAGTCAACTTGACAAGTTCTCAATCTTAGAGCATTTCTCTTAAGCAAATGAAAAATCGAGGTCATGGGTCGATTCTAGTGGCAGTGTAGATCATGCATGCATCCTTATTCAACTAAAAATATGGGATGGCAAGCTAGTTAGTCCTTTCAAGATTAATGACTTGTGGTTAGAAGATGGGGTTTTTTTAGAGTTAATTGAAAAGGAATGGTGGGTTGCTAATCCAAATTCTTAAGAATCTACTAGTTTGCAATTTACGATATCTCTTGAGAAATTGAAAGGTGCGATGGAATCCTAGGTTCATGAAAAAGGAAAATATGGATAAGTATTTTAAATCAATGGAGAAAACGATAACAAAGAATTATGATCAAAACAAGCTAGGTTTTTATAGTGATGATGAAAAATTAAATTGAACGAGTTGAGAATTAAAAAGAACAAATCTCAAAGTGAAAGGAAGTATAATTCCATCTAAAAAGTCATGAAATTTAGAGTGAAAAAGGCAATCAGAATACAAAGTTCTTTGATAATTTTGTAAATCATGTGAAAATTTCAAAATACTACATGGAAAATGCTATGTGGAAAATGCAAAATGAAGCAAGGGTTTCGGTAGGGGATTTCTTTGAAATTGAATTTTTGGGGTTCAACACTTTCAATATATTTACATAGAGTTTAATTGGGCGAATGTAGCAAAGCTTCTAAATCTCACTTTTTATTTTCCTAGTTTTTTATCAAATGAGTGTGATCAAAATTGGATAAAGGAAATTTCAAAGGATGAGTTGAAAGCAGTTCTAACTTCTTTTAGAAAAGATAAAACCATGGGTCCAAATGGATGGTTGATGGAATTTTCTCTCGAGTTATATGGCCTTATAGGGGATGATATGCTTATGGTGATTGAGGAAGTTACAGAGAGTGGAAAGGTATTGGGAGAATTTAACTCCAATTTCTTAATTTTGATTTCTAAAAGGGAGAATCATGGTTCTTTTGATGGGTTCAAACCTATTTCTTTATGTAGTTGTGTTAAAATTACAGTTAATGTTCTAGTTATTAGAGTCAAGAATATTTTTTCGTAAGTGATTTTCCAGGAGCAATTTATTTTTCTTGCTTTAGGTATATTTATGAAGCCATGAACTCACCTCAAAATGGTATTGTCGCTAAGTGTTGTCGTTGCGACAAACACCCTCTAAAATTTTGCATACACGCGAATTTTGGAGCCTACTGTGGATCTTGCGATCGGTCGTTCTGTAGTAACTTATTGGTTTGTTGATGCTTTTGAGCTCTCTTCTTGGATTGGAAGTGTCTAGGGTACTTTCTCACACATGCTCAGTCCGCAACAAGTTCATGAGCGCATTATTCTATGCAAGCTTCAACAAGCATACCATGGTCTATCAAGGTTGTACTTGTGTGGTATCCAATCCATGTCAACAGACAATGTGCACTAACATCGACAATTTCTCACTTCGAGCTATATTTGTACCTTTATTTCGATGAGTTTGGAAACTATCACTTTCACGCACCTTTATTTTCACGAGTGTTGTTTTCATGTTTTCGGTTGTCACTTTTGCTTGCTTTCACTCTAATTAGTGTTGTTTTCATGTTATCTTCGCTCTAGCTTGTGTTTCTCTCACTTTCATTCACATATCGCAAGTGTCGTTTGCACTTTAGCACTTGTCGTCTTATGGCATGTTAAGTGTCGCATAATGTACATAAGCTTGTTTTGTTGGTTTCAAGAGGTTCTCCTTGTGTAAATGAGTCGATCTTACCATGTAAACCTTTGTCACAGTCATTTCCAAAGCTTTAAGCATTGTCACACAAGTGTCATCACAGTCGTCACAAAGTGTATCTTTGGTGATGCACTTGTAGTAAGTTGTCATAAAGGTTGTCGCATTGACGGAAGTATGTTGTTAATGTGTTCGGGATGATCTATGTTGTGTCGCCAAACAATCTAAGTGTGTGATCATAATCAAGTCCTATCAATATTTACATCAATTTCACTAATTCCACACTTAGCCAAATTTCAGAAAATTCCCAACAACTTAGCCTCATCCAACCTTCATGGTCCCAGTCCTCAAGTTGTAACCCTGCCTCTTGACACTACACAATGCACAATTCCTGCCTTCTAGGATTGTGCACTGCACATTTTTAATGCTCAAGCCCGAGCCTTGGCCTCCAAATTTGGACAATTCAACCCTCTAGCTTGTCCCCAACTATGCATTGCGCAGTCTCTGAGTTCATGCCCAAACCCTGAGCTCTTGAATTGTGCTACTGTGCAATCATCAGGGTTAGTGGTGTTCGATGCATACATGTGTCTTGTGACTTTTACTTAATAGTTGAAGCTTGATGGCCAACATGTTTTTATGCATGGATTGTGAATATTTGTAAGATTGTTCTATGAATGTTTATGATTCATGTTTGCTTTCACCTGTACTAAAGTAGTTGAACTATTTTAGTTATTTTAGTGCTCATCTAATTGAGAATGTGTTGTAATGGTGGTTATAATTGTCGTATCATTGTGTACTATTATGTTGTATGTTAGACATATATTTCTTGTTTATAATGGTTGTAACGATCATCGCATCCTTGTGGACTATTCCGCTAGATGTTAGATGGGTATCTTTTGTGTATGTGTGTCTCTACTAGGGTGGCACTATTACTGCTCTCCTAGAGGCTCACTTTCATTTCCCTTCGTAGTAAAAGAATCTCTACACACATACAACCAAACACTCACCAGGCATACTCACTTGTTGATCTAATATTACCTTCGCATAACTCTCTTGTGTTGAACTTTGTAGCCAAGGTAAACCTATAAGAATATACAACAGTCAAGCTGACATCTCGGATGGGGCTCCTATTCCAAATAGTGTGAGGTCTAATTGGGACTTCACATCGGGGAGACCCCCTTAGTTGATGGATTTCTAGCACCGTCAACAGGTATTCACTAGATCAAATTAAAAAATCTCCCTAACATGGTTCAAAAGTTATATATTTTCAAATCTTATGACAAAACTAGTTAGTTGTATGTTAGATTGATGCTCTTACATGTGTTCGAGAAAATATGGTATTCCATACTAGATCGACACCTTAAGTAACCACGTGCACAACTTGATCAAAGATCATAACCCATGTAATTTTACATGGTTAAAACCTTTTAAAAGTGAACCAGTCCATGACCCCAACCAACACAACCACTTAAGGAAACTTTATCAATGCAAAAGAATTTGTGTACAAAACAGAGTATCTCATAATTGATCGCCAAGCAATTGACAATCTGTGCTCTTTAAATAGAGATCATGCACCAATCTGCTGCTAATTCAAAGATCAATAGCCATTAGTATTGAGGGAAATATGAATTGTTAGATAATTCTATGTCTAGAACATATCATGACCAATCAGATTATAATGCAACTAATTCTTACTACAAAAAACAATATTACCTAAAGAAACATTTTACCAAGTTGTTCTTACCTAGCTCATAAGGGTCCAAATATTTTGACATTCCTCCTTAAGAACATCATGGGATAAGATTGAAGGATTTACAAAGTTGACACAACAGGGGAAGGAAGGAGCCATTAGAGCCTATACCCCCTTAATGACAACTTCCAAGACTACTAACATAGACCAAAGTATAGAAAACTTTGTGTTTGTAATAGACTTCGTTAAATTGTCTGCTACTTGATCATCTATCATGTAAAAGAACACTTCACAAACACAATCATGAATGAGATTTCTTATGAAGTGCATTTGTAACTTAATGTGTTTGTTACACTGATGTTGAATTGGATCGTTGGCAAGCTTAATGGCACTCAAGTTGTCACACTAGAGGGTGGTCAAATGTTGTTTCTAGAATCCAAACTTTGAAAGGATTTATTGAAGACACAAGGCTTCTTGTCTTGCATTAATTGTTGCTCGATACTATGCTTCTACTAAAGAAAGAACAATAAATTATCGCTTCTTACAAGCCCAACTGACAATTCCTAAACCAAGATTGAAAACATAACCTGCAGTAGATGTTAGACACCTAATCTGTCAAGGGTTTTGGGTGTGGAACATGAAGAGTCATTGGAGTCCAAGAGACCACTTGGTATATGAAAATGAAGGCTCATAAGATATTGTATAAATGTATATCATTGTGAATAAATGAAATACATGCTTATATTTCATATCTTATCTATTTTCTTATGTTGTTTAACATGGTATTAGAGCTGGTATGTTCCCAACCTGCTCAATCTTGTTTGAGCCACTAGTTTTTGTGGCCTTTTTTGTGCATGTCAATCCTGCACCTTTGAACTAGTTTCCTTGGGATTCTATCTCTTTTACTTCTGCAGTGCGCTCATTTTCCACTATAATGTATATGTATACTTATGCATCTTAGATCTGTAACTAACAAAAGCGTGTTGGGCATTTAATTATTCTAGGAAAATTCTATCCAATCTCTTTATCCTAGACCCGTGCAACAAGAAGTTAGGAACAATAATATTTTCCTTGGCCATTTTGTAATATGCAATCTGCTAGTTGGTCCCTTGTGGCAACCTTTGGCACCATCACACTTTAACTTTCAAGCCTTACACACATTACTATGTTATAGTCACTCTAACCCATGAACTCACTCCTCATCTAGCCCACTGTGTTTATATCCAATGTCTGAGCGTTCCATGGCCATGGTGATTCCTTGAGTATGACACTTTTGATATCTCTATGCTTGTACAATGCACAAAATATCTTAGTTTAGTTTGGGATACATTAAAATTTAGGGGATTCTCCTATGTTGGTAGGTTTCATTGATTTTGATTGGGTCAACAACCTCAATGATATACATTTATTCATAGTGATATACATTTATACAATATCTTATGACCCTTGGTTTTCATATACCAAGTGGTCTCTTGGACTCCAATGACTGTTCATATTCCACACCCAAAACCCTTGGCGGATTAGGTGTCCAACATCCCCCCTTTTAATCTAAAAGAGTATATACGAGTCCAAGAAGAGATCTATAATACAAAAAACAAAACAATGCATGAAAACAATGAGTTGAATGTGCTCTTTGAGATGATGGTATAACGTGAGAGAACTCGAGGTCTCAATCGGTGATGGTTTAAGGATGACCACCAACATTGGAACATTTAGTATAGTTCTTAGAAAATTTCCAAATTTGGCAAGAAGCTAAAGGCTTATACTAGAAGAAGTGATCTCTAATGCCTTGAAGAAGGAGACCATTGAGGTCTCAACATGGAACGCTTAGTGCAGTTCTTGGAAAAATTCTAAATCTGGCAAGAAATTGTTAGTCCCTGATGTTCTGAAAAGGGACACCATTAACCTGAAAAAGGGAGGTCTCAACTTGTAGAAAAAAGGGAGAACCCTAACCTAAAAAAGGGAGGTCTCAACCTGTGGTGGTTTAAGGAAGGCAGCCAACCAAAGGCATGCTTATGGGGCATTACTCTGTCTCTAGCTACAACTCTAAATTTGGCTATGGCTATCTTTGGTTGTAGGTTCAGGCAACAGGTTCAAGTTGTGGCTCAGGCTCACTTGATGTATATTTGAAGCTCGTAGATGACCATAGATTCCCCCCTTGTCAGATACAAGACGAGAACATGAAGAGATATCAATTGCAAGACTTTTCAATACTCAAGAATAGATCCTATGGTATGAGTGAAATATCTTCTTGGCTATTGAAACCTATTGCCATGAAGTGACCCATCCAAAGTGAATCTTAATTCTTGCAAGCAGCTTGCTTCTGAAGCATCTGTTTGAATGATGAGTGTGCTTATGACAATGCTTACAAGGGTGAAGATCAAAGAAATGATCTTTAACATGGTGAACTCTATCACAATGTTGGTATTTGACAATCTGTTGTGAATGTGGAAGATGAACAACATCTAAAAGAGGTGAAGATACACTGTCATGTAAAAACCCAACACTATGAAACTAGATGGGCTTGGAATAGTCTGGAGTCTGAAGAGAAACCTCATTTTCATATCTAAGACTAGTTTTGTTTCTGATGTTGATAGTCTCTTCCCAAGGTTTAATGATGGGCTTAGGAAGTGCAGGTTGAACATGAAGGGGGTTGGTGTACAATATTTCATGAGAAAGCAATGGAGGAGGTCACATGGATACTTAAATTAGTAAAGAGGAATTCCTTCCTTGGATTGTAATACTTGGAGGCCGAGGAAATAATGCAAATATCCTAGGTCTATCATTTCAAACTTCTTATTAAGGTTTAATATCACGTGGATTAAAATTTTAGGGTCATTATAAATGAGGTCAAGGTCATCAACATAAAGAACAATGATATTGAGATGGCTTCCTACTTACTTGAAGTAGACATTGGGTCAGAATGACATATAGAAAAGTTAGTGCTAAGAAGAAAGCTATCCATTTTAGTATACGCAGCTCAAGGAGCTAGTTTAAGACCATATTAAAGGAACAAATTAAGTTGGAGTCGCTTTGAAAATAGCCAGGAGGTTGTCCCATGCTAAATTTTTCTTTTATATCACCATGTAAAAAATCTATATTTAACATATGTTTGATGGATATCTTATCCATGTGAGGTAGAAAGGGCTAGAACAAAGTAGATGGAATTCATTTTGGCAACAGAGGCAAAGGTTTCATTATATTCAATTCCTTCAACTTGAGTGAATCCTTTAGCAACCAATTAGGCTTTATGTCTTTCAACACTTCCATCTAATGCATGCTTAGTTCAATACACCCATTTAGATTTGACAAGTTTTTTTCCTTTGAGAAGAGGTACAAGTTCCCAAGTATCATTCACTATTAAGGAACAATAATCTTAATTTATTATGGTAGCCCAATCTAGATGGGTCGAAGCTCCTAGAAATGTTTTTGAATAATGAGTCTCTAAAAACTTGAGCCCAAATAGAGGAAACTCATTGGAACTATGAACAAGTACAGAGTTTATGTAACATCCCTTGGTTGATTTTCCATGTAAAAAAGTAAATAAGACCAAGGTCATGGGACACGTATTGCAAGTTGAATGGTGGGAAAAACATCATAATGGGTGTTAATTTGGCTTATTATGGCTAAGGAAATTGGCAAAGGCAATGGCAAAGGCTTTGGAAAGGCAAGAGGCATTATTTGGCATTTATTTATGAAAATAAAGGAAATGAAAAGAAAATGAAGTTGAAAGGTCATGGGTTGCATGTGAGGAGGAAAATGAAGGAAAACTAATGGAAATTTAAGAATATAGAGGCATGAATCATAAAAAGGATTATGAGGATCAGTTCATGGCTTTTTTCGTTGTTACCTTTTCGCAATTTAGTTTTGGAGCTCTCATTCTATTGCCTCTCTCTCTCATGCTCTTGGACACTTAGAGTTTTCTTGGAGCACTCTTTGACGAGTGTGGCATACTTTGCATTTGGAGAAAGAAGGCAAAGGAAAGCAGGAAAGCGCAAGGGAACAGGTGGATCGATAATTACAGCTGGATTACTTGCAGGTATCGAGTTGAATGTATGGTTCCCTTGCTAGTTTTGGCATGCATGACACATGCGTGTGGTTTCTTGGTTATGAGCTTCCATTGGTATGGAGGATTGGCTGGATTGATAGTGGTTTTGCCTAGCCTTGCCATTTCCTGGATAGCCATGGTGTTGTGGGTTTCTTTTTCTTTTCTTTTCTGGTTAGTTCTCATGTTCCTTATGGTTGTGAGTTGAGTTACTAGTTTTTGAAGCCTTGGTTGGACAAACACTCTAGAAACCCTGTAATAACTTGGGTTGAGTTACTAGTCTTGGAAGCCTTGGTTGGACAAACGCTCTGGAAGCCTTGTAATAACTTGGGTTGAGTTACTAGTCCTGGAAGCCTTGGTTGGAAAAATGCTCTAGAGCCCTTGGTGGGTTGAGTTACTAGTCTTGGAAGCCTTGTTTGGACAAAATCTTTGGAACCTGACATTAGTTGTGGGTTGAGTTACTAGTCCTAGAAGCCTTGGTTGGAACAAATTCTTTGGAGCCCTCGACAACCTAGGTAGAGACTGATCTGGTGATGGTTAGTGATGTCCGACCGCGAGGTGGAATCACTGGTTGAGGATTGAGGTGGTTTGGCCTCTAGAAGCCTTGGTTTGGTTTTGCTTGGTTTATTCCATGAGATCCCACATTCATGCTTGGAATATGGCACAAGGGTGACTGACTGAAAGAAAAAATTGGTTCAACCTAGTATATGGTTGGGTAGTACATGGAACTCCCAAACTTTGTTGGAATTTTCATATATTAATAAGAGGTATTTTCTATTGTGATATATGAGCGTATGTATTGATGATGATGGTGACACTATGGTTGAGTTGTGAGAGTTTATATGTTGGTTATTGTTGGTTTATATGTTGGTTATGTGATGTATATTGTTTATGGCTCTTGACATGTTTGATGAATATTTGATTGGTTATCGAATGAAAGGCCTAATAGATGTTATTGCAACTAATATGAGAGGGCATTAAACCTTGTTGATGATTCTTAGATAAGTATGAGACCCCTATGTTCATATGTGTATTTAAGACCTATAGATTTCATGTTCATGATATGTTTGACAAAATGACTATCATGGCTAGGACTTGTTAGGTCAAGTTATTATCTAAGATTTGTATGGAAGGCTTTGTACTTGTTTCACTCATGGTTCTGGAAAGTTTCATTAAGTTATGGGCAAAGGTTTGGATCCTAGCCTGAAAATTTGGCTTAAATGCCGCAGTCACAGTCACAAAACTGGGTGAAAAGACTGTAGTTGCTCCCTTGTAGGCATTATGCATGCGACTGGAGGGTTTCGATCAAAATCAAGTAGTGTTGTGCCAACGTGTGGGAGATCAGGGCACTAAAAAAAGAGGTTTAACTCAGGGTTTGGGCACCTGGAAGGGTCGTTCATCCCTTGGGGGTCTTGTAGCACCTAAAAGGGAAGTCATTGAGGTGGTTGGTTTGTCAATTCCACTCCCTTAAGGTGATCTAAAAGGTTGAATCATATCATAGTAACTCTTCGTCACATGTTTACCTCGGTAGGACGGTAACTTGGGTAAATGTGGGAGGAGGCTGTTACATAGTGGTATCATAGCAAGTTGCATTCTCTTTGGGTGATATCTGATGCTATAGAGTAGTGTCAAAGCATGGTGCAATACTTGGACTGGATGGGTGGAATGTGTTTGTCATGGATGCATGAAGGTTGTATATGTGTTTGTTATGTATGCATGATGGTGGTCATTATTATAGTTGCATTTTCATGTCGGAGTTGATGATGTTGTTGTTGAGATGTGTTTGTCATGAATGCATGTCGGTTGTATATGCATTTGTTATGCATGTCAGTGTTTGTATGTTGTTGTGCAAGCATTTGTTGGCATTATGATACAGGTGTTGTCCTTGATGGCAACTCACTCAGATGACAGATCATAGTGCAACAGGACAAGAGCAAAGAATTAATGATCAGAGAGAGGTATACGTAGGTTAACCTTGATGAAAGTGCGTATACACCCGAGTTAGCACAACAAAAGGTGTGTATGTGTATACACACATTTTCACGCAAGAAAAGGCGTGTACATGTTGGAGAACTAAGTTTTGGTCCGTGGTATTTGGTCCATGGTATTTCGGTATTTGGTCCGAGGTATTGACCCCAGGTATTGGGTCCAAGGTATTGGTTCTACGCGGTTTTGGACCATGGTATTGAGAGAGGCCTAAACCTATATAAGGAGAATATCATTAGGCCAAGAGGGGCAAGTGTGCAAGGATTTAATATTTGATGAAGTGTGAGATCTAGTATGCTGGTTATGGGTTTGTGATGCTTTGCTTGATCTGAATCAAGGATGCACCTATGCGGTTGATGATGGATGATGGATCAAGATCATAAGGCTTGGAATGTATTATCATTATGTAGTCTGATCATGGATAGACTAGATTTGAATTATTGACGCATGTTTTATTGTATGAATGTTATGATCTGGGTATGACTGATGTCTAGAATAGCTGCAAAGTTAGGAGTAAATATTTGCAGATCTGTATGCGGGTTGACTTTGGTAAAAGCGCGTATGTACGTCAGTTTGGTTCATCATAGTAGCATATACATTATGAGATATGACCTGGTTATTGTTGCAGAGTTCTGTGTTCTGCTCTGTGTTCTGGTGACTATGTTTTGTTGATAAGGTTTCAGTGATTAAGTGTTGGGTGATTCATAAATGAATGATGCAAGTGTAGTTGATGGTTGTATTGCAGTGGTGATTGATTTTGTGCTTCATTGTTGTTGATGGGTCCAGTATGAAAATTGGATGAAACATGGCCTTCATATTATGGTGTTGTGCTTCAGGAGTATCCAGTATGAAAATTTATGAAACGTGGTCCCTGGAGGAAGAAATAAGATCGCAGCCTTCTATAGGCCGGCACCTACGTACCAGTAAACATATCGCTTAGTACAAGAGCCAGGGGGTTGGAGCTCCCTTCCAATAGTAGCTAGAAAACGAGTGAAGGTTGGAGCCTTCAGTAGGCCAGCGCATATGTACTAGTAAATGGATTTGTTAGTACAAGAGCTAAGGGGGTTGTAGCTCCCTTCCAAGAGAAGCTGGAGAACGAGAGAAGGTTGTAGCCTTCTGCAGGTAGAAGCCTGCATACTGGTATAAGATTGCATGAGTACATAAATACTGTAAAAGGAAGTTTCTTATTAAAGGAAGATAGAGACGAATTACAACAGGTGGTTTTCACCCACATTGGGTTTCCACCTTACATCAGGGTGTTCATGTGTGCTTCTTATGTGTGATGATCTGTTCTATTTTACTGCACCTTTTTACTGTTCATATGGTTAATAATGTTCTGATGCACTCATTGAATATCAACTAACTGAATCATAAGTTTACTAGATATACGCTAGTTGCATTAATCACAGTTGCATATACACGCGGGTATCATTAACTGAAGTAGCTATATGAATCTGATAAAGGAAATGAAAAGATTATTGATTTGATAATACTGATTCAACCCCCCCTTCTCAATATTATTTCCAACAATTGGTATTAGAGCAGGTCCTTTGGTAGAAGCTTTATCACTTGAAGGAGATCCATAGAACAATGGGAAAGAAAGCACGTTAGAAGAAGAAGACAACTCGAAGTAACAAGGACAACTTGCCATTAGGTGGAAGCAAGTATTCAGATTCTGAATCACCTCAGATTGAAGATGAACAACCAAGACATCAGATAAAATCATAGATCAACAAGATCTATTTAGCAAAAGGGAGAGTGCCCTCAAAGAAGAAATTATCAGCTTAAAATCTCAACTGGAATGTGCCTTCAGAGTTCGTCAAATGCTGCAGGAGTTGAATGAAGAATAAGAAAAAGAGATTCTCAAACTAAGGCAACAAGTGGAAAAAGGAAGAAAGTTTGAAGAAATTTTGAAGAAGCAATGTCTGGAAAAGGAAGAACAACATTAGGTTGAGGTAAATATCTTGAACGATAAATTAGAAGAAAAGGATAAACTATTACGATTTCAAGACAGTACTAAGATTTTGGATGATATTCTCAGTAGTCAACGGTCGCCTGCTATCAAAACTGGTCTTGGTTTTTATGAATATGTTGAAGGTAAATCTAGGTCACAAGGTGAAGCAAGGAAATCTAATGAGAAATCTAAAATGATCAACAAGGAGATGAGAGGACAACCCCATCAACAGCCAATGAAAGAAATTCCTCAAAGAAAATCTTTTGCTCCTAACTGTGGAAGTGATAGACGATTATTTCCTCCGATAAATAATGTTGAATGTTATGTATGTCATAATCTTGGACATGTTGCAGCCAGATATAGAAGTAGAATGGTTCAAGACCGTCACACAGAAATATCATCACGTTCCAGGTACTTTAAGGGATATTGTTTTGCTTGCAATATGTTTGGTCACAAAGCCATTGATTGTTTTAGGGGGAATATGACGCATGTATGATGTTATGCATGTAACAAGCTTGGACATATAGCAAAGGAATGCAGGAGAAGATTTTGGGCATCATACCAAAAGGAGAAAACATCATCACAGTTGAAGATATGGAAGAAAGAGGAAGTACAGCTAGAAAGATGTGGCATAGCAGAGTATACATATATGATAGAGTCGGAGGAAGCTAAAAATGTGGAACATTAGTGTTCTAAATCTCATACGCAGGTTTCATGAAGAAAAGTCGCGTATATACGCGAGTTAGATGCTGCACAATTGCATATATAATGTTCTGAAGAAAAGCAACAGTACAAAAGTCTGATATGGTTCAGTCACTGTTTGATGATGGTTAACACAGGCTCAGGGGGAACATATGCTTCGAATAATGCATTGTTGGCATTATGGTTAGAAGTCTTTGGTGATGATGCTTATTGACACATCTTGCTATTGATTGTTGATTGACCAATAGAATGGATTGCAGGTTAGAGGTCTGGATGCTAGTGACAGATGCTTATGGTATAGATCATATATGGTGTATGATAGTTGCTGATGACTATCATGGTCTTTATTAGATTGCTGGTCTTTGATTTGTAACCCCACTATGCATGGGATGGATGATGTAATGTTTCTTATTTTTTAGTCATGTATAAACTCTTGGTATATTCCCACTTGGTTGGGTGGATGAGTAAAAAATGGTGTATTCCCACTTGGTTGGGAGATTGATGTATGTATAAATTCATGTTATGCTTTTGCAGACCTTGCATGTGCTCAGGGGGAGCATGAATGGATTGGTACATCTTGGCATGTACAAAGGGGGAGCTCAATCAGAGATTTCAGCAGGTACTCAGGGGGAGTATGGACAGTAGAAGGTATACCAAGGGAGAGAACATCTTGGTCTGCCCTTTGCCCTTGATGTCAAAGGGGGAGAGTGACTTGGTATGGTTGTTGCCATCAAGTCCAAAGAGGGATATTGTTGGCATTATGATACAGGTTGTCCTTGATGGCAACTCACTCAGATGACAAATCATAGTGTAGCAGGACAAGAGCAAAGAATTAATGATCAGAGAGAGGTATACGCAGGTTAACCTTGATGAAAGTGTGTATACACGTGGGTTAGAAGAACAAAAGGTGCGTATGCGTATACACGCATTTCATGCAAGAAAAGGCGCGTACATGTTAGAGAACTAAGTTTTGGTCCGTGGTATTTGGTCCATGGTATTTGGTCCGAGGTATTGACCGCAGGTATTGGGTCCAAGGTATTGCTTATATGTGGTTTTGGACCATGGTATTGAGAGAGGCCTAAACCTATATAAGGAGAAGATCATTAGGCCAAGAGGGGAAAGTGTGCAAGGATTGAATATCTGATGAAGTGTGAGATCTAGTATGTTGGTTATGGGTTTGTGATGCTTTGTTTGATCTGAATCAAGGATGCACCTATGCGGTTGATGATGGATGGTGGATCGGGATCATAAGGCTTGGAATGTATTATCATTATGTGGTTTGATCATGGATAGAATAGATCTGAATTATTGACGCATGTTTTATTGTATGAATGTTATGATCTGGGTATGACTGATGTCTGGAACAACTGTAAAGTTAGGAGTAAATATTTGCAGATCTATACGCAGGTTGGCTTTGGTAAAAGCGCGTATGTACGCCAGTTTGGTTCATCATAGTAGTGTATACATTATGAGATATGATCTGGTTATTGTTGCAGAGTTTTGTGTTCTGCTCTATGTTCTGGTGACTATGTTTTTAATACGGAATTTAGACTTTTGTGATCCATAACATTGTTTAGAGAATTTTCGGCGAAATCACATGAATATTCTTTTGTCGACGCGTTTCGAACCAACCAGTGTGGTTCATCGTCAGGACAAGTTGAAAAACCAATCCAGCCCAGCTTGTTAAATAGTGTGTGCAGAGACTCCAACGGCTAAATTTCCAACGACTAATTTTCAACGGCTAAATTTGACCTAATGCCCCGAGTCAAACCAAAAATATTCTTGTTAAATTTAATTATTATTATACTAAGGAATTAGTTAAATTAGGTACATTATATAATAAAATAAAATAATATCATAGGTACATCTTATACTTATTTAATAATAATTTTATTTTTTATTTGTCATTTAAAACCAATGGTCCAATTGAAATTAAATTAATAAATTTTTTAATTCATTTAATTTAATATTAATTGATCTATATTTATATATTAATCTATTATTCCAATACTATTATAAACAAGTAATATTCTTGATATATAAAAAATTCTTTACTATTATTCTTAGAAGTTAGTAAAATTTTAGGTGGATTAATTTTTATTTTTATTTATCAAGGTCCATTTAAAATTAAAATCATAAGTTATATCCTCTATCCAATATAATTTAATAGTAATTTATATTTTTAAAGAAATTCTATATCTATTTAATAATTTATTATTCCAATAATATTATTAAAATAACCCATGTAATTGGGTAAATATATTATTACATATAAGGTCAAAATTATATATGAAAATAGGTAAAGATACTAATAGAATGTTATAGGATAATAATTATTATTTCAATTCTAAAGGTTAAATATATAAACATATATAATTGAAATTTATTTTGACTCGGGGCATTAGGTCAAAATTAGCCGTTGGAGTCTCTGCACATACTATTTAACAAGCTGGGCTGGATTGGTTCTTCAACTTGTCCTGACAATGAACCACACTGGTTGGTTCGAAACGCGTCGACAAAAGAACATTTATGTGATTTCGCCGAAAATTCTCTAAACAAAATATATCTTATTAATTTCTATCATTTCTATGTAGTTGGTCCTAGGGTCTCTTTGTTTATTGACTATGTTGAATTCACCATCAACTGTGCTTCAAAAGATGACAAGATCCATCTTCCTAGCACATTGAGAACATGGTAAGAAGAGTTTAAATGACCACTTAAATGTTTTCATATGAATAATCATTGAGTGCAAATGCATTAGGGTGGTGAAATCTCCCCTCCACCTTTTGCCATAATGCTTGATACTAAAGTCTTCACTTTTCAAAGGGGAGTGAGTTGGGAAGTGAGTCATCATTGATAAAGGATAAGGTTTCATCTAACCCTGTTGATGAATAGTGATGGGATGGATATGATATTTTATTCTTCCTAATTCCCCAATGAGGATAACCTTCCATTTTACTCCTTTCCTTATGCAGATGATAACAAGAGACTTTTACAAGATAATCTCATCAAAGATGGTCTGGTTAGTAAGCTACCCTATCACTTGTTGTTGGAATTCCTTACAACTCCTCAAAGCACCCTGAAACTTGCTTTGTCTACTCGCTTTTGTGAATCATGTCTAGGACAATGGGTCTTTTCGTCCACAAAATCAATGACCACCTTTGAATCCCCCTTATAAGATGACCCTTTAAAAATCAACTTTAAGGGCACTTAATATCCTTGAAGATAAGACTTAAATTATGTTTGGCTATTGGCTTTGTGGTTTAAAATGAGAGATACAACCAAAAAATTCCCTTCGTGATCTCTAAAGAGACCTCCCACTCCTCTTGATAATCCTAGCTTTCCCTTAAACACATCATAAAAGCTAGACATTGTCCATCCTATGAGATGTTGGCATTATTCTTGCTCATGAGAATGAATGTCCAGTGTATGTCCATTGATAGGAAGACAATCCACTTTACTCATTGACATATCAAATCAAAAGAAAAGGTTAGTGAAATAATGATAATATATACAAATTAAAATTCCTTGATAATAATATGATAAGATCCATTTATTTGTTGCTTAAATGGTA